>VWZT01016009.1:20092-64306 GCA_013397055.1 Pachycephala philippinensis
CCCATCCCATTATCCCATCCCATTATCCCATCCCATTATCCCATCCCATCCCATCCCATCCCATCCCATCCCTTCCCTTCCCTGTTCCCTCGACCTCGTGCTCCCAAACCCAGTTCCCATGGGCGCCCGTCGGCTCCTGCCCCTCCAAACATGCTCCCTGCAGCTGCGACCGTGCACAAAAGGACTGAGGAGCATTGAGAGCAGCACAACTCCTTCACTGATAACTCCTTCATATTTTTCCCTGACTTTTTTTTCCCACTCCCTTAATTTCAACTAAAAGAATAGAGAGGGGGTAAAAAATGAAGCGCGCTCGATAAAGGGCAGTGAGTGTTATCCCCGAAAAAAAAAAAGAAAAAGAAAAAGAAAAAATATCAATAAAAACCGCACAGAGCTTTTTTTCTTCCCTAGGTGGCTCGGACAGCTGGCTCTTTAAATATTAATCAGGGGCTCATTGATATGCAAATACGGCGAGAGGGAATAATGCTGCCGCAGCTGCGCAGCCCCGGCCGAGTGTTGGCCTCCTCTCCAGGATGAATGGGAATATCTGAGGACACAGGTGCAGGGAGCCGCCGGCGAGCGGGATCCTGCTTAATACGGTAATTTGTGAGCGATGCTCTATAGAGCCCAACCGGGGCAATCTTCTCCCACTCGACGGTCTCTGACCACCGAACAAGGTGTTAATCTTCTGATTGTGCTGCTGGCTGTTCCCTCGCAGCCTCGCTGGCCTTTTGCCCTGACACTTGGCCAGTTAAAATCAGCCCCGCTGGCGGCTGGCCCCGCGCCAGCCGATGGGCGAGGAATTATTTATTGTTCCCTTCCCAGAATCACCAGTAAACAGGAAAAGACCGGGCATCCCACAGGGAGAAGATGCACAGCATCCCTGTCCCCCGTCCCCCGCGGCTGTCACCTCGTTCTGCCGGGGAGGTGAGCACATCCCATCTCCCCGGAGCGAAGCTGTGCCAGGGCCGGTGGTGCCATCCGTGCCCAGGGACCTGCAGGTGTCGGGGTGCCATCCGTGCCCAGGGACCTGCAGGTGTCGGGGTGGCACCCCCTGTTCCTCTCGCCTGATTCCCACCCTCCTGTGGGGGCCAAAAGAGGGAGCAGAGGCAAGGTCAGCTCCTGCTGGGCATCACTGCTGGGTGTCCTGGGCACGTGGGACGGGCTGAGGTGGCCAACCTGAGCTGCCCAGCCCGGGCACCTCGGCCAGCAGCGTGGCCTTGCTCCGTGCTCCCGCAGTGCCCGGGCTGGCACCCTCAGCTGCTGCAGGAGGGATGGGGAAGGTGGGCAGAGCCCTGGGCAGCGTCTCCTGTGACCAGAGTGGAGCTGGACACCCCAGAGGGCTCCACTCGCACAGTTTGGTGTCCCCTGTCATTTGCCACAGATCATAGAATTACAGGATCATGGAATACCCTCAGCTGATCCACAGGGATCATCCAGCTCCTGCTGGGTCTGGGACCTGGGGAAGGCGGTCAGGAAGGGCCTCTCTCCAGAGGGAGGCCAAGAAAGACCCCTCCATCACCTCCCAACAAAACCCAGGGGTGATTTAAATGCTCAGTCCTTGGGAAGGCATGCCCCTGTCTCCCCATGCTCCCAGCCCTTGGGGCCTGGATCATTCCCCTGCTTCCAGGCAGCACCTCAGGACCACTCCATCCCCATGAGACCCCACAGACACATCCTGCCCTTCCTCCTCCTCCAGCCGGAGCAAACACTGGGATGCTGCGGATACAACCCTGCTGTGGCAGGGGGTTTTTAAGATTTGCCTCCTGTGGCTCCCATCCTCCTTTTTCCCTGCCAAGCCTCCGTGCCCGGGCTGCCGGTGATGAATGAGCCCGCGGTGCCGCGGTACCAGGCGCCCGCAGCTGCTCCCGGCGGGCAGATGGCAGCTCGGGGCCACAGCTGCAGCGCCGCGCCCGCCGCAGCTGGATGGTCACAAAGGCACAGAAATCCCACTGAATCCCACTGAATCGTGGGGAAAGAGGGAGGGATGCTGGGATAGCTCGAGGGTGGGCACCAGGCACACACAGGGAAAAGCTCAGCTCAGAGTCCGGCCTCAGCACGGCTGCTCCGGCCTCAGCTTGGATCGGCATGGTGGGATCAAGGCAAGGGTTGTCCGTGTGGTGGGTCGTTCCCAAAAAAAAATGAAGGCCTTCCTGGAGACAGGGAGAAGCCCAGATTCTCATCCCTGTCCTCTGACTCAAATTCTGGCCTGTCTGGTGCCACTTCTTGGCCTCCGTGTTCTACTCCAGGGGCAAACTAACTTTACGGACTGGCCTTCCGTTTCCAAACAATGTCTGCCTTAATATCTCAGGATTCCATTCCTATTAATTATTAACAACTAATTATCAATGATAAATCACTACTAATGATTCCAGTTATTTTATATACAAGGGGTTTGCCTCTTTCCATGCTTCATTGGGACCAAAACTGGATGTACGACCTGGGGTGTTGATCCCACCTTCCCACTCAGACCCCACTCCAGGGGAGCAGCTGGCTCTGGATTTGGGCCAGGAGATGAGGATTAACAAGCCAATTAACTGCTCCAGCCCCGGGGAAGCACCTGGGGTCACACAGGATGGCAAAGCCACCCCGCTCCTGCCTTGCTCCGGGAGCTCATCCTGCAGATCCAACTCCAATCCCGATGTGATGCCTTGAAAGTGTAAATCCTTTATCCATGCTGAGGAGCAGCAGGGGGAAGATGGAGCTGTGCTGGAGGAGGATGGGATGTGGCTGACACCGACATTCCCGGGATGTGCCAGGAGAGTGAGACCATGCTGTCTTGGGGGATCTCCTTTCCCTGGATCTCCTTAATAAACAAAAGCTTTGGGATGTGGGCGGCTGGGCCAGACAGGGAATAAGCAGGGATTAGTGGCACAGAGCTGCCGAGCCAGGATCGGGCTCTTTTCCCTTGAAATCCAACTCCTCATCGCTCCTGCACCATCCCGACAGTGCTCCATCCCCTCCCTGCCACTGTCAGCTGGGAAAAGCAGCTTTTCCAGGAGTTTTTACAGCTAAACCCAGCCTTTTATTCCTTGTTCTGTTTTCCCGTGCCTGTGGAAGAGCAGAGGCAGTGCCGGAGCTGTGGCACATCCCTGCCACACCACAATCATGGAATATCCCGGAATCCCAGAACAGTTTGGGTTGGGAGGGACCTTAAAACTCATCTCGTTGCACTCCCTGCCACAGGGGCACCTTCCACTATCCCAGGGTGCTCCAAGCCCTGTCCAACCTGGCCTTGAAAAGACTTCCAAATCATTTTCTCCAACCAAGGAACGATGCTTCTCAGATTAAGGACCCAAAACTGCCCTTTCAGCCCCAAACTGTGGCATGTCCCCACATTTGTCAGTGAACACCAGAATTTCCTCCTCTAAAAAGCTGGAAAAATACCCAGTCCGGGTTGTTCCATGCTCTGTAATGAGCAATTATTCCTTTCCAAAGCCCAATGAAATCAAACCCGCTGCCATAATCACCTACTGGATTTTATCAGTGTGTTTGGGTTACGCTTTGCCCCTTTGACTAATTCCTAATTGATTCTTTAATCTCGACAAGTTTTTTATTGCCTGATACAAGAGGGATTTAGTCCAGGAGCGGCAGGAAAGCTGCTCTCAAACCCTCGGAGACGCAGGACATGGGGCAGAGGTGACCTCATCCGAAGGCAGAGCTTTATTTGATAATCTATCACTTATTTATTATTCCAAGTAACCACTTGCAGGTGCTGGGATTTCAGTGGAGTTGTCCCAGCACCCGGCACATGCCGGGAAAAGCTCGGCCCTGTGCAATCCTATCTGGAGCTGCTACTGCAGAGAGAGCGGGATCCAGCCTGGGTTGGGGAAATGTGGGGAAATGTGGGGATGGGCACGGAAAAATCTATGGAAAAATGGGACAGGGGTTTGTCCTGAGCTTACTGGGATGGTTTGGGTGGGAAGGGATCTTAAAGCTCATCCAGTTCCAACCCCAACACCTTCCACTATCCCAGGGTGCTCCAACCTGGCCTTGGACACTTCCAGGGATGGCACAGCCACAGCTTCTCTGGGAATTCCATCCCAGCCCTTCCCCACCCTCCCAGCCAGGAATTCTTTCCCAATATCCCATCTCACCCTGAGAAGGAGGCAGAGCAGGATGGATGCCCCGATGCCACTGGGAGGGACTCACACGGGGTCCAGCTGGGACACAGCTCACACAGGGACCATTCCAGAGCTCAGCTTCTCCCTCCTCACCTGTCTGGAAAACGTGAACAAACAGAGGATTTGGGGCAGCGACAAGGAACCAGGACATGGATGTTCCCACAGACCGGGCTGGCATCAGCCACATCCCTCCACGGGCAGCGCTGGGATCACGGCTGGCACCTGGAAGGCTCAGGCAGGCACATCCCCTGGAAAATCCTGTGCAAATCCGGAATGTGGATTTGGGGGTTAGTTCTGGATGCCTCTCTGTTTGTTTTTCCTCCACAGCCCCGGGGAGAGGTGGGATGGACACCCCAGGGAGATGCCATGGACACCCCAGGGAGATGCCAGCACCGGGAAGCCCAGAGCCACCCTGCTGCCACAAAGCTGCCCCTCCTGCCCCAGGCAGACCTGGCAAGGGTGTTCCCCCAGCACAAAATGTGGGATTCACAGAGCCTTCCCAATCCCGGGGGATGCTGCTCCCACGGGAGCCCCCGGTGGTGCTCCCAAGGCTGGGAGCTGAGAGGAGGTGACAGAAATGAGCCCCTGGAGTGACAGCGCAGCAAGGGGCTTTTAACATCAGTCAATCCTGCATTAGTCTCCCAGACTCTGGAGCTAGGAATCCCCCTGGGATTCGAGCCATTGAAGTGTTTTCCCAGTGAGGAAGGGGTTGAGGATGAGGAGATGGGCCCCAGGCAGCATCCCTGGAGCAGAGAAGGTGCCTTCCCAAATTATCCGCCCCTTGTTGTCTGCCCAAGCTCCTTCAACCAAGCCAACAAAGCAGGAAAATGGGATTTTGAGTGGCAAGACCCCGTTGTGGTGGCTTCAATTTTAACCCCAACTGGGGGGGAAAAAGAAAAGCAGGGAGTTGAGAGAATCATTTTTTCATTAAAATCAAAATCGATCCATAATGAAAATAGACTTGGAATGGGAAAAGTTGAGTGCAAATGGAAGCTTTTAAAGATTCTTTTGACTGACAATAACCTGAAGACCCTCCAGGAACTCCAGCCTGGAATAATCAGATTAAATGGAAACTAATATATGATCCTGAAATTCATCCCATGCTGCTCTAAACTTGGAGCAGCTGCATAATTTCGCCTACAGGTTTGTGCCTCCTGCCCAGCAGTTCACACGGAATTGTTTGGCCAAACTTAATCTGCCAGGAAGGAAAAAAAAAGCTTTTTCCTTTCATATGTGTTAAAGCAAAGCCAGCTTTTCCAAGCAGCTGGGAGCAGGGAATGGATATGGCTGCAGGTATTTCCTATGGGAATTCCCAGCCTGGAGTTTGGCTACTTTAAAATCAACTACTCCAATTTATAAAACATCCAGGAATAAGGGAAATCTCTGGGTTGGTGCATTGTAGTCGTTGGTAGGGATAATTCCTGGGGATTCCTGCATGGATACAAACTCATCTCCAGCAGCTCCTCATCACTGACCCCACCAGAGGGGCCACATTCCCAAAACACAAACCAAATCCATGTTTTTGGGAATGCTGGTCTGGGATCCATTATCCCTGACCCAGAGGTTGGAAAGCAAAAGAAATTCATTAAACTGGGGAGGGGGAGGCCAGCACTGTTGGCTGCCAGTGTCCAATCCATGGGGGGTGCCCGGGGGGTGTCACCCATCACCCATCCAGGGGGTGAAGCCCATCCTGAGCTGGATCCACTGCAGAAGGAGCAACTTGGAAGGAAAATCCACAAAAACCATGAGGGAGCCTCATGCAAATCACCCTTGAACCCACGGGAGAAGGGAGAATTCTCTTCTCACGGCCCTGGATCACCAGGATGGGGATCAGACACTCGGACACGACACCAGATTCCCCCTAAAACACAAATAAATCCCACAACACCCAGGACTCACCTCATTCCTCACCTGTCACCCCATTCCCACAGGAGCTGCCATGTCCCTGGTGAGCCACATCAGGGCAGCCACTGGGGCTCCTTTTTTTCCCTTTTTAGCACTTCCAGGAAAAATAAAAACCCAGTGAAGCTCCCACTGGTTGTTCAAGAACTGTTTGCTTTAATCCCTTTCCAGGAACACGCTCCTGGTGCTGCCCATTTGGTACATGTGGTCAAAAAGGTGGGAAAAAACATGGAAAAGGGCATTCCTGTGCCTGCATCCGCAGCCCACACAGCCACAGAGCTGCCTCGTGGTTTGTTTTCCCCTGTCTTTGTTTCAAACCCACATTCAGCTGCTTTTGGCAACACCAACACCTCCCCAAAACCAGTCACGGTTCTTTGCTTGCCTTTTTCCCAATTCCAGAGGTGACAATTCCCAGAGGGAGCAGCCTGGCAAAAGAAATCAGTCACTGAGGTGAGAAAAAGCAGCTCACAAAGCAAGTGGGCAAATTGGCTGGAATCTTTTGGAAAATAGGCGTGAAGAAGGATATGGATAGAAACCAGAGAGGCAGGAGATGTTCGGAAGGGAGCTGCCCGTTCTCCCTCTTCCCAGCTGGTCCCTCTTGTCCTGGCCGTCCTCTTCCCTCAGTCCTGCACGGGATGTGGCCAATTCCTGTCCTCAAAGAACTTCCTCAGGCCCTGCAGGTTGACAGGGGGGAAATAGGGGCCGATCCTCTTCCGGATCCACCACTTCCCGTCGCTGGCGTGCTTCCCCCCAGGCTGGCTGAACTTGTACTTGAAGTGTTCCCCCCGGATCCACCTGGGGGAGACAGGAATGGGAGCTCAGGGCTTGGCATGACTTCTGGGAAGAGGCTTGGATTGTGTTTTTATTCCCTTGGGATTGGAGTTTTTGAGCCTTTCTGGATGGAGAAAGCAGCTTGAGGGGCTCAAGCTGGCTCCACATCCCAGTATTCCATCTACCCATCCATCCACCCATCCATCCATCCATCCATCCATCCATCCATCCATCCATCCATCCATCCATCCATCCATCCATCCATCCATCCATCCTCGGGATGCCCACAGCCAGCAGCAGTGGAAGGCTTTGGGAAGCTCCCAGGTTCCTCTTGATGCCATTTAGGAATGCTGGCGTCCAGATGTGCCTCGGGAATGATGCAGGAGTGGAGGAGCTTTAACACCCCTTGCTCTGAGCTCTCCCCACACCTTTCCACAGCTAAGTATGAAAGAATAAAAAAAAGCAGGAATAATAAGATTTTTTCCTTTCTGAGAGCCATCCTGGAGTATTTGTGCCTGGGATATTTTGGAGCAGGGAGTCTGGCTCCCCCAGCACCCCTTGCCCCAGCCGGCGGCCGCTCCGCTAGCGCGGCTCCAAGCGCATCTGTTTCCTGCCTGCTCCGGGAGCTGACAGCAAAGGAGGTTTGAAAGCAGTGCAGAAAGAAACATTCATCAGTGTCGGGAAACACTCTGGGAGCTGCCCATGCCGCTGGATCCGGGGGGGTTTGTCCCCCTTGATGTAGGACATGCTGACAAGGGCCGGAGCGGCGCCCGCACCGCCTTTGCTGGGAGCATCGCCGGCGTCGCCGGGCGAGTCCATAAAATACCCACAAAATAAAACTGTCAAAGTCGTGTCAGTGCTCATTTAAAGCTGCTCTGCTCCACTAGGAAAATACAGACCCTGCTACTGAGCAGGGCACCGCAGCTGTGGGATCCCTGGAGCGGCCGGGAAGGTCCTTCCTGCTGCTAAAATAATTCGGGACGGCTCTGATGGATTTGCCATCAGCGCTCGGCTTCGGGGAGCGGGGCAGAGGGCAGGGCACGGGGAAAGCTGCACCCACTTCAAGGGTTCTGCCAGCACAGCCCAACAGCTCCGTTTCAATCCTGCTGGTAGCCAGGAGAGCACGACAGGAATGATTCTCCTACAAAACCCTGGGAACATGGAATGGCCAGGGAGGTTTGGAGTCCCCATCCCTGGAGGTGTCCAAAGAACACCTGTACGTGGCACTCAGTGCTCTGGGCTGGTGACCAGGTGGGGATTGGGCACAGGTGGGACTCGATGGACTTGGAGGCCTTTTCCAGACTCAGTGATCCTGGGATTCTGTGTCCATCACACCCATCACGTTTTCCAGAGAAGCTGTGGCTGCCCCTGGATCCCTGGAAGTGTCCAAGGCCAGGTTGGATGGGGCTTGGAGCACCCTGGGATAGTGGAAGGTGTCCCTGCCCATGGCAGGGGGTGGAATGAGATGATCTTTAAGGTCCCTTCCATCCTGAACCATTCCATGATTCCATGACTTGATGACCTCCATGTTTCCCTCTCCTCTGAGGGTGAAGGAAGATAAACGGGAGAAGGGGCCCTGAGTGGAATTTGGGGAGCACAAACCTGCATCTCACCCCCACAAATGCTGCTCTGCAGCTGCTGCCTTCCTTACAGCCAGGGCCATTCCTGCTCTCCCTCTTTTCCCTGCTTTCTGAGGCTGGGAAAAGCCAAACAGGGGCTGAAGTGTTTTTCCCACAGGGTTCCCTTTGCAGGAGCACAGAATTCCTGTTAATAACCGGAGTGTTACTGAACAGCCACGTCCCTGAGGGTCCAGGTAGCCACAGGCTCCTCTCCAGGATGGCTGGAGATTTCCAGGCTGTGCTGCCTGGCTGCTTCCTGGAATTCCCAAAACATATCCACCTCCTAACCCAGATCCACCTCCCCAAAAATGCTTCAGAGGCTGATTTTACGGCAGTCCCTCTCCTGCTCCAAGCACCCCTCCACCTGCCACACTGATGCTTTGGGTTTTTCCTTCACTAAGTGACTCCCAGAGCATCTCCCAAGATGGACCCATCTCCATATATTCCCAAAAGAAATGTGAGAAAGAGGGAAAACTGGAACCCAGGGGAATATTCCCTTGCCAGGCTCAGGATGTAAAAGCTGCAGCATTTAATACCCATTGGAGCCCCTCATTTCAGGGCTCACAGAGTTTACAAGCTCTGCCCGTGTTTATAACCTGTCTGGGTGCCTCAATCCTGGAATTATGGGATTTCCCAGCTCCTCCAGCACTGGTCCTGCTCCCTCTTCCTGGGATTCAGGGAGGGAAGGTGCTACAAACTGACAGCCCCAAGTCCATCACCCCAGGGCTCACAGGGTTTGGGCAGTTTTGGGGCCACGAAGATCTGCTGGAAGGGATCCACAGGTCTTGGAGCCTCCCTGGTGCTGGAGACTGAACCTGCAGGAGATTCCCCGATTCCTGCTTTGGGAACAGCTTCAGAAAGGTCATGAAGGAGCTGCCTGACCTCACCAGGATGTCCCAGGTGGTGACAGGTACTCGGAGAAGGATGAGCAAGACTTTGTGGGTCAGAGGAGACACGGAAAGGTTGGAAATGATGATCCCAGCCACCTGCAGTTTCCCAGGATTTACTGAGCAAACACAAGCTGGCAGCTCCTCCTGGCTCCCTGGGAAGCAACTGGAACCAGCTCCCATTAAAAAATGGTTTTAAACTGAAGGATTTAGATGGGATACTGGGAAGGAATTCCTCCCTGAGAGGGTGATGAGGCTCTGGCACAGATTCCCAGAGAAGCTGTGGCTGCTCCATCCTAGAAGTGTCCAAGGCCAGGTTGGATGGGTCTAGTGGAGGATATCCCTGCCCATGGCAAGTGTGGGACTGGATGGCATTCCAAGGAGATGGAAAACCCTCTCTGCTGTGACAACAACAAGGAAAGGGGGCAAAAAGACCCTTTGGGCAACTTCTGATCCCACAGTGGTGCCAGGAGAGCGACGGTGCTGGTGGAGGAGGGAGAACTGAGCCACCCCAAGGACACTCCTGCCACCAACTTTTGGGCATCCCCACCAGCCTGGGCAAGGCCCTGGCCTCGAGAGGAGGCCAGAAAGGCTAAAAATAATCAGCATTATTTTTTAAATCAATATTTTCCCCTCAGCAGATGCCCGGGAGCAGCTGCCCCGTGGCGCTTTTGGGAGTCGCTCGTATATCAGCCCCTCCTGACATCTCCCAACTGGATGTGTTAAAAATTAGCAGCAATATTGGAGTTGTTGGGATGGAGGCCTAAATCTCCCAGACAGCTGTAATTAGTTCCAGAGGGTGCAGCTGTCTCCCTGCAACAGCTGAGGGGTTCCAGGGAAAAAGCCAGCGGTGGTTTCTGTTAGAATTAATGGCCTGACAAGGCAAGGAGGGGTGGGAGAGGGGAGAAAGAAAGAAAGCAAAACATGGGGTGCCTTTTTGGGTTGGTGAAGGGGGTTTTTTTGAGGTGTTTTATCTCGGGGTTCCCTGCTCTGTTGTAAATCAGGCAGTGGGAAGTCCAAATTCATCAGAGCCTCCATCATTGCTGTTCTTGCCATGTTGGTGGGAGTGAGCATAAATTATTCCATCTTGGCCCAAATTTAGGGAATCAGGGCAGTTTTGGGGTTGTTTTTTAGTGCTGCTGATTCCGAGGCTCCTGCAAGGTCTGGTCCTGCAGAGCCAGAGCATCCCACGGGCAGCTGATCCTCAAAATCCCCTTGGGAAGTGGCACAGTGGGGTTTTTCCTCTCTGGTTTTTCCTCTCTGGATGGGTGAGAAAGGGAGGCTCAGAGGGTGGGACAGCACCAAGGGCAGAGCAAAATGTGGGGGAAGAAAACCTGGCTCCAGATGGATGCAAGGCTGGGATTTACCCTGCCAAGGAAGAGAGATCCCATGGCCACGGGACACTGGTGCTGTCCTGCTCCAGAGGTGGCTGCAAACCAGATTTCCCAGCCTAAGGGAAATCCTGGCAGCTTGGGATGAGCTCTGCCTTCCCTGAAATACTGAGGTGGTTTTCCCCCAAAGAAAATCCCTTAAACTTCCCTTCAGGATCGTGGAATTTAATTAATTTTAATTTTTAAAATTTAATTCAATTAATTTAATTATTATTCTAGTAATATCTGAGAGATTCATTTCCACCTACAACCCAGTGATGCCTGGATTTTCCAGGAATTCCCACTCCCTACCTGCTTTCAGCTCTGCTCTCAACAGCTCCAGAGTCACCTTTATCCCTCTGGGGAGGGTCCAAGCCCCAAACTGGCTTCTACAAAGTGCAAATATGACCAAGCTCTTCCCATGGCTTGGGCTGACCCCACAGATCCCATGGGAAATGGGATCCCACCCCACACCTTCTGCCAGGATCCATGGGACTCACCCAGCCTGGAAATCCAGCCCAGGGATAAAGTCCAGTCACTTTTAAATGAGAAATAAAAGGGCAGTCCAATAAAAAGGAATCCCAAATGCCACATTCCACTCGTGTTCCTGCAGCCAGGGAGCATCCAAAGGGAAGCACCAGCTCCCTCACCACCACCACCACCACCACCACAAATCCAGCTTTTCACATCCATGGTGGGGCTTTTCCAACAAAGTGCGACTTTAATTGGAATAAAAATCCTAAAATGACCATGATTTAATATCAGAGACACCGAACAGACCCAAAAACCTGGGTTTTTTTCCCCCTCCCATGAGCAAAATCTGATTTTTGTTTCTTTTGATGGTTGCAGCCTTTTCCATGGTGCGTTCAACACTTCTTATTTTCTCAGCCCAAGCCCTCCCGTTCAGATTTATGAGGGCTGGGCTTTTAGGAACTATCCACTGCCCCAGAATATTTGGGAAATCCACACTCCCCAAACATCCCCAGCCTCAAAGTCCAAGCTTCCCACTCAGCCAGGCCAGGCCCTCAACAATGCCCTCATTTTTAATCAGTCACCTGTTTCTCATTTGAAGTTTATCACACTTGAAAAAATACTATAATTTCTTGAGTTGTAAAGAACCCTCCAAACTTTGGTCTCCAAAATTTCATTTCGAAGGCATTAACTCATTCTGAAAGTCCCTTGGCTATTTAAGGTGTAGAGTTTCCATTAACAGAGCAAACTCCGTGGAGGATGGAGCACAAGGTTCTTATGGAAAACAGTCCCTCTCCCTAATTATTTAGTCTAGCAGGGAATGAAAATAATTAAGTCTCAAAATTCCCTTTAGAGTGGAGGGAGGGGGGAATAATGGTAGGAAAATTAGGGTTTTTTTTCCACCCAGCTACTGCAGGGAGCAGGGCTGTGGTGGGAATGGAGGGATTCCTAAGGTTGGCAGCAAACTTTCCCCTCAACCTGGGTAAAAGTCCAGGATCGTGGAATCGCAGGATTGGGGATGGTTTGGGATGGAAGGAAGGTTAAAAATCATCCAGTTCCACCAGATCACAGAGGGCAGGGTTATGGGATATTGGGAAGGAATTCCTCCCTGTGAGGGTGAGCAGGCCCTGGCACAGGGTGCCCAGAGAAGCTGTGGCTGCCCCTGGATGCCTGGAAGTGTCCAAGGCCAGGTTGGATGGGGCTTGGAGCAGCCTGGGATAGTGGAAGATGTTGGGATTGGAACTGGATGGGCTTTAAGGTCCTTCCCAACCCAAACCATTCCAGGATCCTGTGATTTTTACCAGAGGAAGCACTTTGGTAAAAGCGGGCAGTTTTCCGTGCCTCAGCTGGAGAAGGAGTCTCTCCTCAGAAGGTTTGGGGGATGCACTGCCCTGAAGCTGGAAAACATCAGTGGGATCCGAGGGGAATTTCATTCCACACAGAGCTCTGGACCTGCATCCCTGACTGCAGTGCATCCTCAGAGCCTCGAATGGAAAACATTAGCAAGAGCAGAACATGACTTGAGTTGATCCAAAATGCCCCAAAAATGTTTTCTCAGCTAAAAATAACTCCCATCAACAAAACAAAATGCTTTTGGGACAAAATTCCTTTTGTATAAAACCTTGGAGTTTTCCTCTGTGCCTCTCCCTGGCTGATGTTGGCTTTGTCTCTTCCTTGAAAACACAAACAATTCCAAGACGAGTGTCCACAAACTCAGTAATCCCTGCAGGGCTGTTTTGTCTTTGCAACACCTCAGGAGGTCCATGGAAATGGTGGGGTTTGAGCTGAGCTCACGAGGAGACCGTGGCAAAACCCCTAAAGCTGAGGGGCAGGAACCAATGCAGAAGGGACCACTCCTGGCCACGAGCAGCAACGCCGAGCCCTGCATGGATCTGCCTGGGAATGGGCTCATCCAAAGGGTCCCTGTGGCCCCTCCAGGGGAGGATCAAGGTGCTGGCAGCACTTTGGTGTCCATCAAACCCACCCTAAATTCCACCAGCAAATCCCAACCCCAACAGGGAGCTCCTGTGCACACCCAGGATGGGAACAACGCGGAGCTTGCAGCTCCCTCGGGATAACTCCAGGCTCACCTCGGAGGGTCTCTGCCTGCGAAGGGGTTTGTGGCCAGCAGGGACAAGGTCTCCTCCTCCTGGGCCAGCAGCTTCCCAGCCAGGTGGATGATCCATTCGTTCTGCTCGTAGGTCTTGGGGAAGGAAGAAGGGGAACGTTAGGAACTGTTGGGCTTTCCCTGGGGTTTTACTGGGATTAAAGACTTCTGGGGAGAGATTTCAGCAGATTCAGGTGGAAAATGATGAAATTCCCAGTGTTTCAGCTTCAAGGATTCTCATGGGATCCTTGAAGTCCAGGCGGACTGCAGAGAGCAGGGAGAGCTGGCCTGGGTTTGTATCATCTCATCTGCCAGTTCTGCCCACAAATATTTGATTTGAACAATTTATTTAGCAGCAAACCCCACAGGGGAACCATAACAGCACATTTTCTACGGATAATCCATCCATCCTTTTAATCCCGGTTGCTTTCCCCTGGGAAAAGGGTTTGGGTTGGTTCCCTGGTGTTATCCAAACTAAAACAGAAGAAAGTGGCTTCTCTGTTCCCAGTTCCTGTCTCCTCTTTATTTCCTGCTGTGTGATCCATCCTCTTTAAATTTCTTCCTCATGGAGCCACTCCTGGGGCAGCTCTGGGTCCCCCAGCCCAGGCTGCAGGGGCAGAGTTTGACTCTGAATTTAGGGAGCCCTGAGGGAAGCAGGGAGTTGGACCAGATGATCCTTATGGATCCCTTCCAGCTTGAGATATTCCCTGATTCTGTGATTTCCCTCCCTGCAGGAATCTTGCTCTTCGCTCGTGTTAAGGCTCCCTAAAAACATTTCCCCACGGGGACTTTCTGTGCCTTGGGCTTCGCTGAGATTTCTCCTTTCCCTGCTTTTTCCGCGGGTTCCTGAGTGGATTTTTGAGTGCAAGCAGCAGGGGACACTGTGGGAAAGGGAAACCCGGGAGCTGTACCTGCAGGGCTCTCGCTCAAACACAGCCCCGAGGCGAAGCTGCTCTGCAGAGCTCCCTCACTCCCGGTTTGTTATTCCCGTCGCCAAGGGAAACGGGAGAGAAACGCCATGGAAAACACGGAGCGCTGGTGGAAAGGCCCATCCAGGGCAGCTCCACCTCGCAGGGTTTCTGACCCCGGCTCATCACGATTTAGAGGAAAACTGCAGTTCTTTCAGCCAAGTTTTTCCAAATGATGACTCTCCCCCTCCGCCTGCTTCCGTCCTGCTCCTTCCATCTGCTCTCATCCATCAGGGATGGGTGCTGGGGACAGGGATGTGCCCCACCAGCCCCGTGCTGTGCTTGGCATCCCCTCCACCAGCCCCAGTGCCACCTCCTGGCACAGAGTGGGGGGTGACTCATGAGGGACAGGGGACTGAGGCCACTGTGGGACCGAGGCCACCGTGGTCCTGACACAACAATCTGGGAAAGGAGCCCTGAAAGCAGGAGCTTGGCATGGTGTGGGATGTGCCACACGAACCTCACCCATCTCCCAGGGAGAGCTGGCACCGTCCCCATCCCTGCCCGAGGCCTGGCTCTGTCCCCATGGGTGACTCACTCTGAGTCCCCGTGTTCCTCAACAGCTTTGGGATGCTGGAGGTGCTCAGGTTGGGATTTGGGAATCCCTGGCTGGGAGAGAGGACCCCCCAAAAGGTGCAACAGCAATCGCAGGGATCAAAGATCCCAAGTGACACCTTCAGCATCCCCAGTTTCCCTGCACATCCCAGTGCTCTGTAGGATGTTAAACATCATTTCCAGGAGAGCCTGGGAGATTTGAGGGTTCCTGTGTGAAAGCTGGGAAGCAACAGGAGAATGGAGACAGGAATCACCAGACTCCCTGAGCTGGAGCTCGATGGAGGCCCCCAAACCTTCACAGCCTGCCCAAGAACCGGGAGGCTCTGGGAAGGTGGGATCAGCTCCCCGGCTCCCATGGTCCCCAAATTGTTAATTAGCAGCTCCGTGCGCACCGGAGTTGGGACTTCTGGTTTGTAAAGTGTTTTTCTTGTAAAATTTACAACATGTCTGGCCCCAGCGAAGTCTGCGGTGAGAAATTTCCAGCCGGTGCAGCCCCCGCCCCCTTCCCGCACGGAGCTTGGGATCTCACTGGAGCCGGGGCCGGGGCCGGGCTGTGCTAACGACCCTGCTTAACTCATTACTCTGGGAAGTGATACCGGGAAAAGGGGGGAGAAAAGAGTCCAGGAGATCCGGGCTGCACCCAGGGAAGCGTCACTCCAAGGGGTTCCTCTGTCCGTGGGTCCAGCGGGATCCAGCTCTGAACTGGATCTGCCCAGTCAGGGTGGAGGGATCTGAGTGAGCAAAGCAGGACAGGCAGAGCCTGAACCATCCAGTGGGTTAATTATAACAGAAAAAAAATCCAGGCTAGATGCACACATTGCTGGGAGGTGGGCAGGCCTGTTTTGGGGTAATTTTTAGGGTTTGGATCCTCAATGAGCATGAGAAGCAGCCAGGACTGATCCTGCACAGCGATGGATCCCCGGGCTGCTCCATCTCCATCAAAACATGGACCACGACTCCCACAGCTGCCTCCAGCCCTCCACTGGGGCCAGAGCTCCCCCCGTGCCACAGAGCCCTGCTGCATCCATACTGGGATTACTGGGGAACCAGTGACCCCACAGCCACTGCAGGGAGCATAGTCACTGTCTGACCCTGCCCAGAGCACTCCTGGGGAGGTGCAGCCCGCCCAGGGGAGGAACACGCTTCCCTTCCTCATCTTTTGAGAGTTTTCTTTCTGTTTCAGCACAGAATGCGATTTTGTGTTCTAAACACACAAAACCCCCATTGCTGACCCAATTGCAAAGCCTGAGAAAGGCTCAGGGGGAGCAGAGCTGAGGGATCCCAAAGTCACACAACCCTAAAGCCAAAGCCTTTCTGTGTTCCTGGACACTCCGTGCAGATCCATGGAAATGCAAGGGGCAGGTCTCCAGCCACCTCATCTTCAGCTGTCCCTACAGCTGGCCCAGCACCCAGGACCTCCAAAAATCCCATTTCAGGTACAACAGAGGGGCCTAACAAAGAACTTCAGGCACTTGGTGCTGAGACCCCACAAGCTCTGATTTGCTGATGGGTTTCAGCCTCGTGCAGTGCTCAGGCAGACACTTCCCCCATCTTCCCACCCCAATCTCACCCCAAATGCCACTTTGGGAAGGGGATTTGCTCCTTGTCCCAGCCACACGTGAGGAGCTGAGTGTCACCCCCCATCTCCTGAGCAGCGCTGCTCCAGGGCTTCCCTGCAGCTGTTGGCACTCCCTGACCTCTCCACTCCGACACTTTTCCAGGGAATAAACACGGTGTTCTCACCCTGAACACATTCACTTGTGTCCAGGAGAATTTAGTAACTGCACAGAATTGAAACCTAAAGCTCTGCTAAGTCAGGCACCAGCAAGGAGCTGGAGCAAAGCAGCCGCAGTAGCGACCAAACTCTGCTGATAACAGAGTCAAGGGAATGTTATCATCCCAAAAAAACCCCATGGAAATGCTCTGGCACTACGGGGAACATGTTCCCAACTGAAATAATAATAATAATAAGGAGGCTTTTCCTTTAGCTTTAATTGGTCATTTAATGAAAAAGGACTGGGGATTAGTGTGGTGTTTTATGGAATCTCGGGGCTGGCACGGGCACAGGAGGAGGTCAGGACGAGATGCACATGTGGGAACAGCTGGAAACTTGGCACGGGAGCCCGAGATTATTATTTCACGTGGTTGGGAGCCCTGAGTGGTTTCACATCGGAGCCAGTGGCTGCCAGAGGGGCAGGGCAGGTTCCATTTCCCGTGTTACAGCGTGAGGGGTGATTTTTGTGTCGCAGCCGACCCACCGTGGATGTAACACGGGAATTCCACCATGGAATTCCACCAGCCCGGGCATTCTCACCCCATACCCACACTGCTGCTTGCACTACTGGAGTTAAGCACCTTCAGCTGTTTAGGGAACTCGAGCTATCAGGAGAAATGATCCCTGTCCCAAGGAAAGGAGGCCACAGTTAATGTCACCCTTTGTTGTTTACGTAATTCTAGCTCACCATCACTTGTTACCATCCTGCTGTCCAGCAGAAGGTCCATTCTCATTATCTCCAATAACACGGAATCATGGAATGGTTTGGGTTGGAGGGGACCTTAAAGCTCGTCCAGTTCCGTGGGCAGGGACACCTTCCACTATCCCAGGTTGCTCCAAGCCCTGTCCAACCTGGCCTTGGACACTTCCAGGGATGGGGCAGCCACAGCTTCTCTGGGCACCCTGTGCCAGGGCCTCCCCACCCTTTACAGGGAGGAATTTTTTTCCTAATTTCATCCCCTTTTTCTATTAGTTCCCCAAAAAGCTGTGTCTCCAGCCCAACGTGCAGTTACTCACTAAAAGCCAGCCCTCAGTCCATCCCATTAGAAAATCCTTGGGAAGGCAGCTGCTCCCTGAAGGAGGCAGGAATAAAAGGCTGCATGGGAGAGCAGAGCAAGGCTTTGGGAGGCAGCTCCTCGATCCCACCTATCCAGGGAAAGGGCGCACCTGGCACAGCTCCCTATCACCTCTGCCTTGGGGAAGAAAAGTCCCTTTGTTCCAGAGGGGGTCTCGGCAGGGACACACAGCGGCCACTGTGACAGGAGTCATTCCCTGCACGGACAAGGTCTCACTCTGTATTTATCCAGCCCGTGGCACGATAGGATATCAGGCTGATTTGGGATCCTGGGCACTTCCCTGGCGCTGTTTCTGCTGGAGGCGAGGCTGCCTGTGAGCCAGACTGCAGAATTCTTCCTGGTCACAGGGAGACAATAATCCCGGTGAAAAGGAGAACAGCAAACCCTTCCCTGCTGCACACGGAGCAGAACTGCAATGGAAAATGAAGTGAGCTGAGGGCTGTGTTTGGAGAAGGGGGAAGAGAGGAAATGGAAAAGGCTGAGCTGGGTACAGGGAGCACGAGGCTGAGGGTTGATTACGACACTCACACCTCCTCCTCCTCCGGGCAGCTTTTCCCTCTAAGCACCTTCTGGCTGCAAGGCTGAGATAACAGGAGGCTTGAATCAAATAGTGCACAAAAATGTGAACCTGCCTTCTCTATAAACGGGGTTACTTTTCCTCAGCTCTTCCTCAGTTCATGCATAACCTGAAGTTTCCCTCACTCTCTGTTACCACCCAGGGCAGAACCTCAGAGCACCAACCCTGCTCTCTGTGCTCTTAGGAAAGCAGCTGAAGGTTATTTACAAATAACCTCATGTCTGGAAAACACACATCGCATCTCAGAGCAGCCCAAATGCTGCTCCACCATGCTTTTACATCCAGAGACTTTTGGAGCAGCTTCAAGGAACAATCCAACAAACACTGGGCTTTAAAATCAATCTGAGTGCAGCAATATTTTGTTGTTTTGGAGCAGTTATTATTTGATAAGCACCAAGAGGGTGCCTTTGTGTTTCCATGCAGTCCCCAAACAAAATAAATACCCTTCATGCCACAATAAGGAAGGGAAAAGCCTTTCCCTTTGATTTTTCCTTTTCCACTGGTGGACAGCAAACCTTTGGGGCAATAAACATCCAACTTTTGTAGAATCCAAGACATCCCAGCACCAGCAGAACTGACCAACTCGAAATCCCAAAAGTATGAGCAGTATTTTATTTTCTGGTTGTTATTGATCAGGATTGCTGGATGCAGAAATTGTAATGATTTTTGTGCCAGCCCAGCTCAGTGTTGGGCTATTCTTGAAATTCTACCATAAACTAGAAATTAATTACAGGAGGGTTGGCATCAGCAGCTGGAGCACAGATAAAGCTTTTTTAACGATTTGCCACCAGCTCCTGTAAAACCAGGATGTTTCTGCATTAACACATGGAAGTGTCAAGGGGGGAAAAGTTATTCCTAATGCTTGACCTCACTTTAGTGGGATTCAATCATATTCTGCCATTTCAGCCATTATTCCCTCCCTTCCCAAAGGATGGGGAGGCCCTGGCACAGGGTGCCCAGAGAAGCTGTGGCTACTCTGGATCCCTGGCAGTGTCCAAGGCCAGGCTGGAGGCACCTTCCCTGTGAGTCCCGCCCCCAATCCAAGGTGGGAAGTTCCTGGGAATCCCGGAGCGAAGGAAGGCGCCGTTTGTCAGGTGCTGATGAGGTGCAAAGAGGAGCCTGTCAGGAGCAGCAGGAAGGGATGGGAAATATCCTTCCCACAACTCCGGGGCTTTTCCACAGCCTGTCAGAGCTGGGAATGTCAGCTCCGTACCTGGCCACTGCCAGGGAAGTGCAACCCCAGCCCTGGGAGAGCGGTGCTGGAGAAACAACCCAGAACTTCTGAAAACAACTTAAATCTAATCCAGAGGCTGAACTCGCTCGGTTTTATGGACTCCCACACGGGTTTTGCACAACTCCTCTGGCTTCACAACTCCTCCTGGGCTTTCAGCTCCTGCTTCTCATCCTTTCTGCAGCTCTGGGGCACTCAAAGTCTAAACAACACCCAGGGACCTCTCCGGCTGTGCAGGAGCTGCCCAGGGAGGGCAGCTGGCAGCAGATCTGCAGCTCTCAGTGCTCCAGCCGCCCAGTGGCCATTCCAAACGGGATTTACTTCCATGCTTAAGCAGGTATTTACATGCCTGAGCATCCAGGGCTTGCTGCCGTGCCCGGGCACCTTGCCTTCCCACTGTTTTCCACAGGAGCCATCCCCACATCCCACCTTCCAGAGGGTTTTTCTCCCTCCTTTTGTTAACAGCTTCTCTAAGCAAGATCTGGAATTGCTCCACGGAGATTCCTGTGTGTGCTGGGGGCCATGGAAAGTCCCCGTGGCAGGAGGGATGTGGGAATGCTGCAGTGGGATGGCCGGGAAGGAGCACCAGACCCATTCCAGAGGGTGCTGCTCTAGTGGGAGGTGACAGATGGGATCCAGGGTGACAGATCCCGTGGGAGGGATGCACCTCCTCCTGCCTGTGCAAAGAGACCCTCATCACTAATTACTGCTAATTAGCTGCTGTGGACACACCTCAAGAGACCAACATTCCAACAGGTGAACGGGAACACTTGGGGAAAGCTTTCACTGAATGAAACACTAATAATAATGAATTAAACACTACAAATAATGAATTAAACACTAATAATAATGAAATAAACACTAATAATAGTGAATTAAACACCAATAATAATGAATTTAACAATAAGGATACGAAGAGGCTGAGTTATTTCCTCTTCCTCCTCCCAGGTACACCAGCACCTGGCTCCAGCATCCCTCGGCATGGTCCACACTCAGCTCTGCACAGCAGGATCTGTGTCCCATCCTCAAACCTCAAACCCCTTTTATTTTAAACCTCCAGGACATTTCTGCCCTGGGCAGAGCCTTCTTCTCACCTCAGAAACAACCTTTGCCTGGGGGAGCTGATTTCTCCCCGCTCAGAGCCCTCCCAAAACCCAGCCTGACTCCAACCACCAGCTCCATCCACCCCCTGCACCTTCCCCTAATTCCGGGCACTGCTCCTGGCTGGAGTTTGGACCTTGGCTGTGGTTTTCCTGAGGGATAAGCAGACCTAATGCAGATTAAATGAAATTCCAGCACACACAAACTAGCGGGGTAAATATCCAACCGTGGCCTGATGTCATGGCCCAGGAATCCCAAAGGCGCCGACATGAAAATACCACGGGGAAAGCAAACACAGGATTTTGGGGTGGAGGGAAGAAGATATTCCAGGGGAGGATGCAGGGACAAAGAGCAAAGCCTGGGATACTCTGAGATGGGTTTGACTCACGCCACTGCTGTCAGTCAGTTTTGTTAAACCCAGCTCAGGTCATGTGGGTAAGATTTGCAAAATAAGCTAAACAAGAATTAACATTTCAAGTTCCACCCCCCTTATTTAATTTCTGGCTGTCACCTGTTCGCTGGTGCCACGTGGGGGATATATTTGGAGGGACCAATGTCCATGTGTGGGCAGGTGGGGAATGGGAGCTGCTGTCCCCAGGTGTGTCCCTGACGGGGATTTTTGCTAAGAAACCCTTAAAAAACCTCCCATAAAATTGCCAAGAGTTTCATTACAGTAGCACAATCCTTTAGGAACACAACCTTTATCCTTGCTTTTTTTTTAAACATAATTAACTTAGCCATGGCTTCCAACATTTCCCCGTGATCCCAACACGTAGTAAATCCATATAATTTCTTTTTCCTGGTCAAGGAAGGTCCAGGCTTTCAAAGGCACCTACCTGGAAGGCAGCAAACCACATGAGCCAGTCGAGGCGATAGTGGTAGGGGGAGATGAGGCACGGCCTCCTCCTCAGGTCCCCGGGCTTGCACTTGAACTCAAACTCCTCCCAGACTGCAGCGGGGTCACTGGGGTCCAGGCTGGACGTTCCCTGAAGGATGACTTCTGTTCTCTCCTTGGTGATGCTGTGGGATACAACGGGATGTTATTATTTGTCTCAAGTCATGGAAAATCATAAAATCAGAATGGTTTGGGTGGGAAGGGACCTTAAAGCCCATCCAGTTCCAACCCCAACACCTTCCACTATCCCAGGTTGCTCCAAGCCCCGTCCAACCTGGCCTTGGACACTTTCAGGGATCCAGGGGCAGCCACAGCTTCTCTGGGAATCCATGCCAGGGCCTCCCCACCCTCCCCCAGGGAAGGATTTGTCCCAATATCTCAACTAAAAGCTCTGGTTCATGAGAGCCCACATGGAACACGAGTCATTGGCCTGGAGGTACAGTTGGATCCTGAGATCCACAGAACCTCTGGATCCTGGGACTTTCCTCTCTCCAGCAGCAAAGTCAAATTCCATGCCCTTCCTGCCACCACCTGCAGGTGTTCCAGCCCGAGGGAGGGCTCTGATCCATAAAGGATTCCTACAGAACGGGTGGGTCTGTGGTTCTGTATCAGAGGCAGGTCATGAGTACTCCCATGTGGCACTCCCTGCATGGAGCAGTGGGAATGGCAAACTCCAGGCCATGGAAACACCACCCTGGAGTCCTGGGTGACCTTCCAGAGACACCCACCTGCTCCCAGGAGCTGCCTTCCATAAGCAACACAGACCTACAGAAATCTGCCTGGCAAAGTTCTCCAGCTCCCAACACCCTTTTGATTATTTTTCTATTTTGATTTTGCCTCTTCCAACCCAAGAAACTGCAAGTTTGGGAACACACAACCTCCACCTTCTGCCCCGATGGCTCCCAGGGAGAGATGCTCCCAACCCAAGGAATGCTGAGCATCTCCTCTCATAATTGTTCCCTCCATTTAGGAGATCTGTGGATTCTCCAGCCAAGTTCCATATTATCCCCTGGGCTGAGTTATGAGCCGTGGCCAGCTGCCCGAGGCTTAGGAACACTCTGTAAATCAGGGACACCAAATTACCAATAAAAGCATGGTCCTACTGTGTGATTCAAAACCTGTCAGGTTTCACATCATCGGAGATTCATTATAAGCTGCAATCCTCTTTTTATTGGTTTACACAGGCTGGAATTGCAAACATCTTACAGCAGCATTTCAGCACATGCTCTGTAGGGCCTGGTAACTGTTGAAACAGAAACCAAAGACCGAAGAAGAAAAAGAACAACAACCCAAAGGAAACAATCTCCTGGAGCTTCACCACTCCAGCCTTCAAAGAGCTTCTGTGGTTATTTCTCTCTCTCTTCAAAAAAAGAGGAAATTTTGGCATTTTCCACAAGTACCGTTGATGGTTTTAATAATTTTTTTCTCGTTTTTTTCTGTCCACAGAAATTTCTGCAATTTGAAAAATGGAAAATATTATATTCATTTGATGTGTCCTCAGCATCTCCAGTGCTTGTGGTGGGACTCGTTCCTCCCCTTCACCACCCACCCAGCCAGACCTTTAACAGCCAAACTGCTTCACCTTCTGCAAAATATATTTATTTACTGCTGGCTTCTCCTCTGGGGCCTTGTCCAGAGCCCATCCCAGAGCTCTGGAGAACATCCCATGGTCACCATGAGCAAAGCCTGCAGAGAAGCCCAGCCTTGTGGTTGTCCCTGGAACAACCCAATGATGCAGCCCTGCTTTTCACCATTTTCCCAGCTGGAAGAGGCCGGGATGGACAGCACATGAGATGGGTTATGCTGAACCCAGCCATGGCTCACCTAAGCTTTAGTCCCCCAAAAAAACAGATTTGGATCCTTCAAACCCAGCCCAAACCAGTGTGGTTCCACACACAGGTGGAGATGCTTCCCTTGTCCATCCCTGAGTGGGATTTCCTGAGCTGCTGATGGCCCTGTCCTCTCAAATCTTCTTTTTTGAGGCCATTTCTACTTTGGTCCCCACGGTTTTCTGGAGCAATGAATTCCCCAAGGCACTTGTTGGAAAAAGCACTTCCTTTTGTTGGCCTAAAATCTGCCAGCAAGAGCTGCTGTGGATGGTTCCAGGAGGGAGAGCAAAGGAGTGCAGGGGAAGAGAAGCTCACCAGAAATAAAGAGCGCTGGGGAGGGTGAAGTCTATCCTGGATGAGCTCTCCTATGGATATTTTCATCCTGCTCTTAACATTTGCTATGTTGATGGAATGAGCTGACTCATAAACAGCTCAGAGGAAATAAATTCAGTGGGAAAGAAACCTGCTCCTTGTCTCCTCCTGCCTCACAACAGATAATCCATAAAGTGTAATTCAGTGGGAAAGAAACCTGCTCCTTTTCTCCATCTCTCTCATGAACAGATACTCCAAGTCTAGAACAGACAGAATGACAGAATAACTAAGAAAGAGGTCAAAAAAAATAAATTCAGTGGGAAAGAAACCTGCTCCTTTTCTCCTTCTTTCTCATAAACAGATATTCCATAAATTGTAATTCAGTGGGAAAGAAACCTGTTCCTTGTCTCCTTTTGCCTCATAAACAGATAACCCATAAAGTGTAATTCAGTGGGAAAGAAACATGCTCCTCTTCTCCATCTCGTTCATATTCCAGGTCTACTGGAAGGATTTCTGTTTAGGTTTTGGGCACACAGAACGTGTGGCTCTGGAATACCCCGGGGAGAGGAGCAGAGGTCTGGGATGTACCATTGAAGCCCCTGTACCTCCCAAAGGCTCCGTAGGTGTTGACAATCCTGAGGGGGTTGAATGAGGTGTTCATGACCTGTCTGGAGTTGAGCAGGTTCAGCACTACCGGGATGCTGAGGTAGGTGATCAGGAGGCCCAAGGAGATGTTCAGCACCCTGCGGACACAGGAGCCTGAGGGGGACACAAAACCAGAGCAGAGAGAGGTGATTTCACTGCTCTGCTCCCATTCCCGTTCCCATTCCCATTCCCATTCCCATTCCCATTCCCATTCCCATTCCCATTCCCATTCCCATTCCCATGCCCACTCCCATTCCCATTCCCATTCCCATTCCCATTCCCCTTCCCATTCCCATCCCCGTTCCCATTCCCATTCCCATTCCCATTCCCATTCCCATTCCCAGGCCCCCCGTGCCGGCCCCTCTGTAATCACCCCGACCTTGCCACGGGCCACTATCGCTGCCAGGATCTGCCTTTCTCTAAATAGTCTGAGCAAGGGCTAAAGGGAAAAATGTCTAAAATGTAACATTAATCATGGCTTTAATACAGGGGAAAAACCACAGCTGGCACTTGCACCTTGCTCAGGATCAGCCTCCTGCTCTGGGAGCGGGGTGTGGAGTCCTGGGGCTGCTCCTGCCTCCTCCTGCTGCCCCATCCTAGGGGCTTTTCCTTCTGCAGAATCCCTGTTCCCCACCGTTCCTGGAGGAGATGTGTGTTGCTGTGCCAGCTCTCTGGGATAGGGTTTGCAGGAGCAGCACGGGGCTGGGATCAGATCCCAGGCCGGGCAGACACCGCCACGAGCAGACAAATAAGCAGAGGTGACCCCCAAGGGGCTCCTTCCCTCGTGGCCCTTTTCAATTTATTTAACATTAACAGCCAAAGGATTGGATTCAAAGCAACTGCGTGGAGCTTCCCCCTTATCTCCGCAGGAGAGGGATGTTTATTTGAACCTCTCTCAGAAGCTATTAATAATTGTTTAGTCTGAGAACATTTCTGGAGAATCATTTGAATCAGGCCTTCCCTCACCCCCTGTGCTGCTGTGTACGAGGCTTTGGAGTATTTTTTTGGGGGGTTTTTTAGATGGGCTGAACTTCTTCCCCTGTAATTCAAGAGCAGGTGGAGGCACAGAGCCCCCACTTCAGCAATCCATGGCCATGTAGGGACTGCTCATCCTTCAGCAGGGGTGATTCTCATCCTGTCTCCAGGCTCTTGGGGTCACAGCCACTCAATCTGAGAGAAAAAAAGGAGTTTTCTCCTTTTCAGGGAGAAATTCAGGGAAAAAAATAACCTAGATGGCAAAGATGGAGCAAAACCTGGGGACAGGAGCCAGTGGGATCAGGATGGGAAGTGGAAGCCTCAGCAGGAATCAAACACACACTTCAAGGATGTGGCCTCACAAAATCAGGACACGGCTGGGGGCCCTCCTGCCTTCTGCTCTGGTGGCCCAGGGCTGAGGGCTCCTCTGAGCCTCCTGGCACCCATCAGCACCAGCTCAACAGCCCCTGCTTCCTTAGCAGAGAAAATATGCAGGAATTCAAATTCACAGGATATTACAGAGACCCCACCCCTTCTGAGGGTGGGACTCAGCCACACCCAGAGTGGGATGGATGGATGGATGGATATTGTCCTTGCTTGGACACCCTGGCGCAGTCAGGCTTTCTGGAGAACATCACAGAAAAGGTGCAAGTTCCTCAGAACAGGATCTGCGTCCCCCTCACGGTGACTCCCTTTGGCTTCTCCTCCCAAAGAGAAGGTGCAGCCTCAGCATTGTTTGGGATTTGAGGCATAAATGGAGTTGGTAGGAAAGTCTGAGACTTTCACAGCCTCTAAAGCAAAGCTCCAGGAGGGGAAAAGCTGATAAAAATTTATTCCAGCAAAATATGTGAAATAAAAGACACAAAATTTAACGAAGCTGCATGGCTGGAACTCCCATTTTTGGTTAATAAGCTGCTTCTTGGTAGAAAAGACTGGAGACAGATGCTGCCTCTTGTTGACATTTTTCCTTCCTCTGACAGATGTTTGGGATATTTAACCCCAGCAGCTGTGATTGTTGTTGATATTACAGGTAATTTGTTGCTTATATGCGGTTTATAAAAATGCTGCAAACACCACTCTCCATCTGCTACGCAGCCTCATGAGAAACATCCCAGTGCTGCTTCTTCTGGAGCAAGACTGCTTGGAAACTGCCTCTGGAAGGGGAAATCAGCCACCTCGAGCCCTTTTCTTCCAGTTACAACCCCCCTTGTATTTGCTTTTTCATATTTATGGTATGAACACCTCCTCCCTGTTTTGGGGAATTCTCTCCCCACCGTGATGGTGGCCACCAGCAGCTGCTCCTTCCACTATCCCAGGTTGCTCCAGCCTGGCCTTGGACACTGCCAGGGATCCAGGGGCAGCCACAGCTTCTCTGGGAATTCCATCCCAGCCCCTCCCCACCCTCCCAGGGAAAAATTCCTTCCCAATATCCCACAAACCCTGATCTCTGTCCATGTGAAGCCATTCCCTGTGTCCTGTCCCTCCATCCCTTGTCCCAAGTCCCTCTCCAGCTCTCCTGGTGCCCCTTTAGGAACTGGAAGGGGCTCTGAGGTCTCCCTGGAGCCTTCCCTTCATCACACCATGGAGGAGAGCAAATGTGAGAACCCAGCTTCTAACCCCACCTCAAGTCACACTGGGTGTTTCATCCTTATCTTTAAACAGCCAAGATTAACAAACAAATTAAAAACAAAACCCTAAGACAAACTGTACAACCCCACATTCTTATTTTGAGTTCGAGTCACCGGAGGCAGAACAAGCACTGACTTTCAAGACTTGCTGTGACATTGGTCCTGCAGAGGACATGTCCCAGAAGCAATGTCCCCATGGCAATGTCCCCACAGACCCTCATGAACCAACCACTGAGGTCCAGGCACCCTCTGCCCACAGAGGAGCAGAGCTTTGTTTCCAAGGTGAAAGCTTTGGAGCCCAGCACACCAAAATCCCAAGTTTTCCCTCTCTGGGAATAACTCACCCAGGGAAAGCCTCTCTGCCTCCACCCCTGGGAGCTGCATCCGTGCTGCCCGTGCCCTCAGCCGGGAGCCGAAGAGCAGCCCCAGGCTAGCATCATCAAAGCAGGCGATGCTGGGCACCATGGTCAGCCAGTTCAGGAAACTCAGGTTCCCACTTATGATCAGGAGCACCTAAATGGGAAACAAGGAAGCAGAGAGCATTGGATCTCCCTAAATGCCAACAAAAAAGCACGGTGATGGATTTTAGCATCCCAACGCAGACCTCGCTGATTTTCTGGGATGGCAAAGCCTTCCTGGAGCCCAGGCTCCAGCCCAAATGTGTCCCCCTGGTTCACAACGTGAGCTCTGCCCACAAGGGATCAGCCAGGGGATAGAGTGACTTGATTTCCAAAGTGACTCGATTTCCAAAGTGACTTGATTTCCACAGTGACCTGATTTCCATAATGCTCCCGCGGGAATCACCCGCTTCCTGCTTATTCCAAGGGATCCATGACAGCATTTCCTCCAGGAGGAAATCTTGGAACTTCTAATTAAAGAGCAGCGTTAAATATAGAAGCGTGCATTTTAAGAGGTGTTATTTTGGTTCAATTTTAGCTTTTATTGGCCGTTTAGGAGAGCATCTTGCATGTGGTCTCCCAAAATACCACCCCACGGTATGAACATCAAGAACACGGGGACAATTTCAGCCTGAGGACTTTCAGCCAGTGTTCTGTTAAAAAAATCCATGTTTTCTCATTAAAAATGACAACAAATAAACGTTAAGAACGTGTGATTTCATATTTTATATGACTGGCACCATGGTTTTTGACACGGTGATTTGCAAGTTATAAGTTTTAAAACCCCAGCAGGACTCTCCAGAAAGTCACAGATCGTTAAAAAAAGAAGAGCTCTGACCAATCACAGCAAGGAACAAAAATCCCGACTATTATTTAGTAAAAAAATAATAATTTATGCTGACTTGCATAATTATGAGGGGGAAAAAAAAAAAGCTATTTCTATCTGAATTCCAGACACATGTTGGGTCCTGGAAGGGAACATGTTACACTCGAGGTTTGGGGCTCACCCTTTGACCTGAATGTGATTTAGCTTGATGCATATTAATCAGCCTGGATTCATTATCACACCTCTCACTTGGGGAACTCTGCTCCTGTTCCGAGGTGATTTTGCCTCGTGCAGTTGCAGTTATGTTAAGAAAATCCTTCTGCACTTTGCCACTTCTGGTTCCCAGCTCTGCAGCAGCCCCTGGGTGGTCCACGGGAGGGTTTTTTCAGGATTGATTCACCTCTCTTTATTGCTTGGAAGTCAGGAGCAGGAGATCTTATTTCCAGCAGCCCTGAAAAATCAGGGGATTCAAAAATAACACGAGTTTGGCGTTTTCTGGGCTGTGGAGGAATCACAGAGCCGACACATTTTTAATTTCAGTG
This sequence comes from Pachycephala philippinensis, assembly GCA_013397055.1. Lineage (NCBI taxonomy): Eukaryota > Metazoa > Chordata > Aves > Passeriformes > Pachycephala > Pachycephala philippinensis. Next base: position 48,673 of record VWZT01016009.1, read on the forward strand.
CTTCTGGCTGAGGCTCGGAGCTCGCGCCAGCTCCTGCTCACAGGGGGTTGCTGAGACCATGGACCTCTCGGATCTGCAAGGACAAACCTCAAAGGAATTCCTGCTTCAAAGCCAAAAAATGGGATTTTTCAAACATGCTGAGAGGTGGTGTCCCAGCAAGCGGCTTCGTGGCCATATTGAGTAAGTTTTATGATGGTTCATCATCATCATCATGGAATGGTTTGGGTGGGAAGGGACCTTAAACTCATCTAGTTTCAACCCCAACACCTTCCACCATCCCAGGGTGCTCCAAGCCCCGTCCAACCTGGCCTTGGACACTTCCAGGGATCCAGGGGCAGCCACAGCTTCTCTGGGCACCCTGTGCCAGGGTCTCCCCACCCTCACAGGGAAAGGATTCCTTCCCAATATCCCACTGACCCTGATCTCTGTCCATGTGAAGCCATTCCCTGTGTCCTGTCCCTCCATCCCTTGTCCCAAGTCCCTCTCCAGCTCTCCTGGAGCCCCTTTAGGCACTGGAAGGGGCTCTGAGGTCTCCCTGGAGCCTTCTCTTCTCCAGATGAACACCCCCAGCTCTCCCAGCCTGGCTCCAGAGCAGGGGGGCTCCAGCCCTTGGAGCATCTCCATGGCCTCCTCTGGATTTGCTCCAGCAGCTCCACGGCCTCACACTGGTGGCAGTGCTCCAGGTGAGAGTCATCAGGGCAGAGCAGAGGGANGGGTGAAGCGGAGCAGGGCAGGGGGACTGAGTGTCCATGGCACCAGGGTGAAGCTGAGCAGAGCAGAGGCACTGACGTGTCCATGGCACCCAGGGTGAAGCTGAACCCCAGTGTCTCCCACAGCGCTGATCCCGTGAGCGCAGCCTCTCCCAGGATTTAGGGATCACCGCCATCCAAACCTCAGCAGGCAGCACGGATTTCCCCAAATCTTGCCTTTCCTGTGTGAAACCTCTGGAGCTTCCCCCTGGAAGGGTGGAGCCATGATAGTTCCAGGTGGGATGTTCAATTTGGGATGGATTTCCCAAGGCAGATCCCTGTTGGCAGAGCACGGGGAGCTTCCCTGCTCCTTCCCATCAGCTGCACGAGGAAGGAGGATCCATCCACGCTTCCCACAGCAATTCCAGCCCTTGGCCCACATCACCTTGGCTTTTCCATGCTCCAACCACCACCAAAACCCAGCTGGATCTCCAGACCTCCATCCATCCTCATCCATCCTCTGCTGCTCCCATCCTCAGCCTTGATTTGTGTTCCCGGAGTGTCTTTCCCTTGCTGGACAATATTGAAACTCCCAATTACACCAACCAGATGGGATCAACCCCTGTGGTGATGGGGAGAAATTTTTTATTAAAGCCCAGTATTAATCATGGTAATTGGGGAGGAACTTGGAGGTTATAAAACTACAGCATGTCTAATGAGCGAGCTCCTTCTAGGAGGAACTGAGGGTTTTAATCTAATAATGTCACTTTTATGGATTATGACTGGAGTTTTATGAAGTGTGATATGAAATACAGTGGATTCATGGCTCTCGCTGGATTAATTTGGAAAAGTAGTTTTCCTGGTTCTAGGCCCAAAACCAATTATTCCTCACATTTCTGCCCCCTGCCCCGTTACCAAACCCCTCTGTCAGAAAATGGGCACCTCCAGCCGTAACTTTTTTACAGGCTGGGCTTCTTTGTTTGGCTGGGCTTTGGTTTTTTTTGAAATCCCAGATTGTTACAAACATCCAGTAGGCAGAGGAAGCTCATTTTCCATGGCACAGGCTGGATATTTGTCCAGGAGGGACAGAAACAAGCTGGAAACTCTTAAACACAGGCGAGGGCTACCTGGAGCTTGTCCTTAGCACGGGGACAGGATCACCTCGCTGGGGCTTCCTGATATTGAGCCATTGGCACAGAAAAGCCAAAATTGGGATGTCTGGAAGGACTATATCATTTAAAGTGAAAAAGGAGACCTCAAGAACCATCCAGTCCTTCCTGCTGCCCCAAAGTAGAGTCTAAAAGCCAAAGCAGGGTCTCTACCTGCACTGGAGTGTATTTGTTAAGCTATTCCTAGAAAAATACTCCTGTGTGTAATTTTCCCCCAAAATTTATCATAGGCACAGATAAAAAAATTCCCATTAAACAGCAGCAACAAGAATATTTAATTTTCCCCCATTATGAACTTAATTTCTTGTTAACTCCTTAATTGGATATTTGCATGAGGATTTAATCTCTGCTGTTTAGTGCAGAGAAATACACAGGAAAATAATCACCTCTGTCCACTTGCTCTGAGTTAGACAGGAGATGGTTTTGTGAATCCCAGAGAAATTCAGAGAGCTATTGGAAGCACCAGGAGAAAAGGGAGCAAGTCAGTTCCTGCTGAGGAATAAACCAACTGTGGACACAGAAATGCACAGTCTTCACTAAAACCTGTCCTTGGTCTGGGTCAGGCTTTGACACATTACAAATTGCACTGTCATGTTTTTGCAATTCCAGGCCTAAATCCCGGGTCTAAAAGCAAGAGGGACCCAAGTCCTTCCCATTGCTGTCCCACACCCCACATTTGGGTTTGATCTGAATGCGTCTCCCTCCCAACTGGTTTTTAATTTGTTGCTATATGAGCCACCTACTGGAGTTCCCATAGATTATGGGATTTGACTGCAGAGCATTTCTAGGGATAAGCACCACTTCCAGATTTTCAATGGAAAAAATGTTGAAGAGAAGCAACAGAGTGAAAGTGGAGTGATTATGGTTTTATATCTATAGGTATGTATTTATACACATATATATCCCCAAATCTCACACTTCAGCACTCCTCCTGCCCTCCTCCTTTTTTCTCAGGGAGAATTCCTCCATGGAAAGGGCTGTCAGGGATTTGAAATGCCCAGGGAGGTGGTGGAACCCCATCCCTGGAGGTGTCCAAGGAACACCTGGATGTGGCACTCAGTGCTCTGGGCTGGGGACAAGGTGGGGATTGGACACAGGTTGGACTTGATGATCCAGGAAGGGTTTTCCAACCTCAGTGATTCTCTGATTCCAAGGATAAGAAGTCAGGAGAAGAACGGACAGAGAGGCTCAGTGCACACTGCCCTTCTAAAACCCCCAGGACTGGGGCTGGGATACTGGGATGAGAGACAAATCCAGCGCCACAGGAGTTAAACTTATTTCATCACTGAGCCCAAGACGTTACAGCAAATATTCCTGTTTTGGGAAATTTTATCCCTTTAACTCGATTACCCGGGTCCTGTGTGTGAACTGAGGATCAGTCGCTCGCTTTGGGTCTGAAGCACATCCAGGCTCCTCCTGTCCCGCTCCTGCCAAGCCCAGATGTGGCTCGGAATTCCTGACTTTGACACTTTTATCCTGCTCTGCAGCTTTGTTATGGAAAATCCCTCTCGGTGTTGGTTGATCTGTTGACTCCTTGCTGGAGGCAACAATTCCACATTAACACAGGACAGGTTAAGAACTGCCCCAGGACTGGTTGTGGAAGTGTTGGGCCACTCGGAAATGAAAGAATCATTTTACAGAGGGCAAGAATTCCCTGCCACTCTGCTCTGAATTATCAATATCTTTCCAGCCCTTCCTTCCTAAAGGGGGAAGTTGCCATGAAGACAATCCATGGCAAAAATCTTCCAGCATCTTATGGATTTTTTGCTGAAGGCCAAAAAGCATTTCCACGGAGCAGCGAATCCCAATGAGCTTTTCAGCAGATCCTACATCAGAGGACCAATTTCAGATCATTTCTTCCTGATTTTACTCCAATTTAATCCAAAAATTTTAGTGGCAGGCCTTTTAGTTGGTTTAGATTGGATATCAGGGAAGAATTCCTTCCTGGAAAGGGCTGTCCAGCCCTGGCACAGCTGCCCAGGGCAGGGGTGGAGTCCCCATCCCTGGAGGGAGTTAAAGCCCTGTGGATGTGGCATTTGGGGACATGGGGCAGTGGTGGCCTTGGCTGTGCTGGGAATGGTTGGAACTGATGGTCTGAGAGGTCTTTCCCAACCTAAACCATTCCATGAGGATGCTGACAAAGGGCAGGAAGGCAAACCTGAGAGTCCACCAAGTTTTGGATAGTTTCTCCATGGAGAACACGTCACCGCATGGAAAGAACATGACAAATCTGACAGGGAGACCCTCCCTACAGAGCCTCAGCTTTTGAGCTCGTGCAGGGATAACCCAGATTGAATTAGAGCTGCAAACCCAGCCCAGCCCTGCACGCAGGTCCCACCCACAGGGTGCCAACCCAAACCCTGGCCTTTGGAAGAAGTCTTGCCAGGTCACCACCACCCCTTCATGGCCATCAGGAGGAGGGGGAGCAGGAAGAGGCAAACCTGATAAAAGGGACCATGGAATTTTGTACAAACATGGGAAAAGCAGGATGGAGAGGACCTCAACTCAAAATTACAGAATCGTGGAATGGTTTGGGTTGGAGGGACTTTAAAGCTCACCCAGTTTCACCACTCTGCCAGGGATGCCTTCCACTATCCCAGGTTGCTCTAAGCCCCATCCAACCTGGCCTTGGACACTTCCAGGGATCCAGGGGCAGCCAGAGCTGCTCTGGGCACTCTGTGCCAGGGCCTCCCCACCCGCCCAGGGAGGAATTTGTTCCAAGTCCAAGTCAGGTTGTTACACCCAGGGCACCACAGCCCTTCCCGGCATCCCAGCAGGACCCTGCTCCCTCTGGCACACAGCAAGGAATGCTGACGTCCCATGACCATCACAGAGCTCCACAGGAGCTGTTGGAAAAACACCTCAGGATCCATCCCCAGGACGGGAGCGCTGGAAAAGCTGCACTTTGTTCCTTTGGAGCAGGCCTGGGTTCCTTCAGTCGGCGCGAGGGCAGCGCTCGTTCTGATGAGCTCATTCCGGCCGTAAAGTCCAACAGCTCCTTAAAAAGTCCCTGCATCCATTAATGCTCCAAGTGTTCCACTAACCAGTTCCATCCTGCTCGTTAAAAGCACTTTATGGCACATGCAGAGCTGAAGGACAGCAGAAGGGCTCTGCTCCGGTGGTGTCTCCATGTGGGGATGTTGGAAAGAGCCCCGCGAGCTCCAAAGGGACCTCACGCTCTGCCCTCCATCTGCCTCCTCCACAGGGAGAGCAGCTTGGGAAGGGATTTTTCCAATCAGAAGTCGTGGATTCATCAAAATATAAAATGGGCCAGGCTCAGCTCTGAGCACTTTGCCCAGGATGCCTGGAGACCATTCTGCTTCATGGGACACCTTCCATGAGACCAGGTTGCTCCAAGCTCTATCCAACACTTCCAGGGATAGGGAAGGACAGAGCAAATCAATGGCAAATAAACTGAAAGCATTGATCTGACTCTAAAAAGTGATCCAATTATGTTTTTTTTTTTCCTGTCAGCACAACTTTAGGTCTTTCCAAAGTATGAAGTTTTAATTAATTTTCGCCTGTTTTGGTTAAGACCAACAGATGGTTTGTAATATCAAAATCAACTTCCTTCTTGAAAAGTGAGGAATGCACCCATGGACATTTTTTTCACAGCTTCCTTTCAAACCAGTTTCAAACTGGAGCTGGACACCCAGGAAACAGCTTTAAAAAAATAATCCTAAATATTTTGGATGGCACCAGCAGGACTGGGCAATTCCTGCCTATTCGAGTTGTTCTGGGAGCGTTTTGCTCCAGGTTTTTATTTTCCCTCTCTGCTGAGCTCTGCTCCATGCTCGGATATTAAGACATCATAAGAAAAATTCCAACACGGCAATGAATCATTAACTGTCACCGTTTTCCAGAAGGTGCAAATTTAAGGTTATAAAACTGTCAAAACCCCAAACAGTTACACGGGGGAGGTTCTGCTGTTGGCTGGACGTGCCTCTGGAAGGGGAGGCAGACAAATCCCACTGGAGCTGTGGGATGCAGTGCCTTGGGAACAGCCAGGGCACATCCATGGCGGAGACCATCCCTGTGGGAAACCACGTGGCTGCCAAGAGGGGCTGGGAGTTTCTCCCTGTGACCCACCCTGGGGTGGATGTTATTTGGAATCATGGAATTGTTTAGGTTGGAAAAGCTCTCTGAGATCGAGTCCAACCACTCCCCCACCACAGCCAAGGCCACCACTAACCCGTGTCCCCAAGTGCCACATGCACGTGGCTTTGAAATCCCTCCAGGGATGGGAATTCCACCCTGGACAGCCCTTTCCATAGAGAAGTTCCTCCCTAATTTCCAACCACGTGCAAACCTAAACAAAAAGTTGACGGTCACTTACTCCAGTGGCGAAATGAGGGCCCTTTAGTTCTACCCAGTGGCCAGGATGAGGAATTCCACCCCAGGCATTCCCAGCACCTTGGTCCCTCCCAAAAGGTTCCAGGCATGCAGGTTTTGGAGGATGGAACCAACCCTCAGCTCCATGGGGCTTTTCCCCCGGCTTCAGCAGGACCCAGACACCACAAGGACCAACTCTGGAGTTGGTCAAACCACAAACACCATTTTCATTTGCCATTTGTGCTGCAGAGCCAGGATTATCCCCTCATACCAACACACAGGAAAAGAAGGATTCAGGAAAAGCATTTTTCAGCCCTGTAGAAATAATCCTGGTTTGAGGTTTAATTACAGCCTGGAATGGGCTGTCAACAGGCACCAACCAATAACTCAATTGCACAGAACTCCCCTGTAATTAACACTGGATGATTATTGAGTGATCAATAATAAAGTGGAACAGTATGAAGACTAGAAAGTGAAAGCCCTTTTTCCAGAATATCCTTCTCCCTACTAATTAGGACATTCTTCACCAGGAGATGTGTGGGTTCAAAATTCCCTCTGCAAGAAATGATGTGAATTAAACCCTGCTCTCAAATCCTGGATCAGCCCAAAGTCACATGGAACTGTTTCTATTCCTTGATTGAAGGAATGCTAAAACACTTCTGGCAAAAATGCTTCCATTCCCTTTCCCCATCCCGGCACTGCGGGCTCCTTTGGAAATCACTTTTTCTGCAATATTTAGATGTATTTAACAATTGCCAAAGTCAGAGCAAATCCAATTTTTTGGGGAAGGAGAGAAGGAGAACACATCAGAAAAAAAATCTCTTCTGATAGCAAACATTTTCCCTAGTCCAGGTCTTGGTAAAATTTGGATGAAATTGGTATTAAAGACAGAGTATGGGGAAAACAATGTTTTTGGGAATAAATATTGATGGGAATGTTGAGTATGGCCAACCTCAGACAGCCCTGGCACAGGGAAACAGGATCTGTGTCACGATCCCCTCCCAAAACAATTCAGATCCAAGGTTTTGGTTTCACCAATTGTGGAGACTCCTGCAACAGCTGCATTGGGACCCTGCTCCCCAAATTCAAGCCCAACACGGATTCAAACCCATCTCTGCCTTTTCAAGCTAAAAGGAAAGGACACGACCACATCCGCAGGCATGGGGAAAACGCAAGGAAAAAGTCAAGGATGTCACATCTGATCAGCCTGACACCAGGCTGGAAAACTCTGGTGGCTTCCCTGATTTGGATCGTTCTGCAGCTCCTTTCCTTGCCTCGTTAAATCCATAATTTTGGGTAACTTTAAGCTCTCAGCAACATCTGCAGTGAAATATTTAACTTGGGTTGGCTACTCGGGGTCACTGGAAGCCAAGGCTGGGTGCATTTCCAGCTCTGGGATGACCTGGATTTTTCCAGCAAACCAAGAGCACGTTCACGGGGAACGCACGGAGCTGATCCCTGATCCCTGAGCCCGTGGGCTCCTGAGAGCCCGGGAGAAATGGGGAACACTTGTGGTGTGAAAACACACCAGCAAAACCCAGCCCGGTGCCGTGTTTGGGGCTGGGCAGCATTTGATTTTAATAAAGCCAGGCTGCAAAAGCCTGGAGGATAAAAAACAGTGAAGGACTGGATGTAAAAATTTTATGGAAATGCTGAAAAAAAAAGAGGAGAAATGTGAAGCAAGGGCAGAACAGCCACTGTGCCTCGGCATCTCCATCAGTGAAGGGCCTTTGCAGCAAGGCACCGGCTCTGTCCCAAATCCTTCCCTCAACCCTGATGGAAAATGGCTTCAAACTGTGATAAATACATCAGAGAATTGTGGAATATCCTGAGCTGGGAGAGACCCACGAGGATCACTGAAGTCTTTGGTAACACCCTGACAGAGATTCCCGAAGAAGCTGTGGCTGCCCCTGGATCCCTGGAAGTGTCCAAGACCAGGTTGGACAGGGCTTGGAGCACCCTGGGATGGTGGAAGGTGTCCCTGCCCATGGCAGGGGTGGCACTGGATGAGCTTTAAGGGCCCTTCCAGCCCAAACCACTCCAGGATTCCAAGTCTCACTCCAGGCTGTAACCACCCAGCTCACTGACACATTTCAATTACAAAATGCCCACCCACTGCACATCGAGCCCTTGTTAAAATTTTCTGAGGTCGAAAGAAGAAAAAGAGGGGAAAAAAGGCATTCACCCATTTTCCTTCCATCCCAGATGGCAGCTTAGCAATCCCTGAGCTGTCAGAGGTGGGGACTAAATAAATAGCAAATGAAATGTACCCTGGGCAAAACCAGAGATGCTTAAGAAAACACAAAATGTGTTAAAAATCACATTTTTATGCTGCCATCTGCAGCAGTTTCTTTTCAGCCTTACTCATAATTCCAGTTACAATGGGAGCGAGGTGTAAATTATGAAATGATAAAAAAAAGAGAGTTTTTTCAGCTTTTTCCTTCTCCAAGCAGTTGGTTCTCTGCAGGACAAAATGATGCTGGGATGGAGGCAGGGCAGATCATGTGAAACCCCGGAGATTGAGATTTTCATTGCTCCAGCCCTGTTGGGGGGCTTTTATTCTATTTATATGGATTTATTTACTTGTAGGAATCTGAAATAAACCTCCAATACAGGGATTGATGGAGTCTGTTCAGCACTAGATAGGAACAGAAGCCAAAAGAAACCCAAACCCTGCTTTTAGCTTTGCAGAGGAAGACAAGGTGCTCCAAAGGGATGGGATGTAACAAACTCGGAGCTGTTTATCTCCGAGGTTGCTGCCTGCACAAATGGCAAATCAGGATTTCGGGGCTGCCCAAGGAGCCTGGCTCCTCCTGGGAGCTCTGACGATCCCAGCCATAAAGAGATGAGTGCAGTGGGCATTTCCTGGTAGCCTCCTCCTGCTTTTCCCAGCCCGGATTTGGCCCATGGCAGATGGGATCACATGAGCTGTGGATCCCGGAGGATGCTGGGGAGGAAGCAGAAAATGCCACCCACTTGCAAGGTCACAGCTGCGAGATCCCTGCTCATGCTGCTGCACTGATGGCTTACATATGAGAGGAACCTTGGAAGAGGAATGAAAACACAGGGATATTCCAGGCTGGATATTCCAGGCAGAGCTGTCACCGGAGGGGGAACGCTGCCCCGACAAACACCCAGTGGCAGCTGTGCTGTTATCAGGGAGAGATGCTCTCCTGGAAGAATTCTGCACAGGGCTTGAGGTTTTCCAGCTCCAAGGAATCTGCAGCAGAGCAGAGGATGAAGTGCAGCTGCCTGTCTGTGAGGAAGTTCCTGCCCTCCACAGTGACTCATCCCACAAAACCCAAGGGCATCCACATCAGCCTCGGGGCTCACTTTCAAAGGTTACTCATTATTCACCCACAAATTGGGTTTGTCAACAGAGGGGAAGAGCAAAAATCCACCATTGCCTCATCCTGTGATTCCAGCAGCCTCGTCCAGCAACGTGGATAATGAGCTCCTCTGAGCCAGGTGCCAGAGTGACACTGGGACAGAGACTGGGAATGAGATTGCAGGGCAACAGAACGTGCCAGGCACTGCCTGGTGCTGCTGGAGGAGCACTGGAAAGGGATTGATAAGAAGGAGCAGGGATCTGAATGCTCCCAGGCTGCTGAGCTGGGAAGAAATGCAGGGAGGTGGGAAAAGATGCAGAGAACTGGGGGAAAACTGCAGGGAGCTGGGAAAAAATACAGGGAGCCAGGAAAAGATGCAGGGAGCTGGGAAAAGATACAGGGAGCTGGGAAAAGATGCAGGGAGCCAGGAAAAGAAGCAGGGAGCTGGGGAAAGATGCAGGGAGCTGGGGAAAGATGCAGAAATCTTGGCTGTTCCAGTTTTTCTGCACCATCCCCACAGTTCTCAGAGCTTTGGCAATGTGTGCACGACCAGTGCCGGGTCAGGACACAGGATCAGGAGCAGGACAGGGGCACCTGGAGAGGTGAGAGTGGATCTGCCCAGGTGTCCTGGATGGATTCTGCAAGGAGAATCTGCTCTGGAAGGTCCTGCTGGGTGGGCATCTCCATCCTGGACCTTCAGGCTACGGACTTGTTGTTACGGAGAGTTTCTGTCTGGCTTTGCAGCTTAATTTCTCCTGACAGCGAGAAGGAACCCTGAAGGTTTCTGCAAGCCCAACTGTTTACAAGCCAGTGCCAAAGCCAGAGCTGGGGCCAACGTGGGCTGGGAGCAGCAATCCCAGAGCTGCAGAACTCCCTGCCGGAGCACAGGCCGTGCCACAAGGCATTAATCTCCCAATGCACCATTTGGGCCTGGAAATGCCGGCGTGACGGAGCCGTGAGCGGCCCAGACAGCACGAAGGGAAGTGAAACGAGGCGGCAAATTACAGCTCTGCCCTGGATTTTCCAGCCGGGATCCCACCGAGGTATTTCCCAGCGCTCCCAGCTGCGGTCGGAGCTGCTCCTTTCTGGCGTCTTGCGGCTGTCATGGTGCTGGGGCTCGGGGGCCTGGGGACATCGGGCACTGCCACCAGGGAACACCAGCGGTGCCAGCCCAAGGGACAAAGGGGACTGGCATGGATCTGGAAAACTCCTCTGGAACCAGCCCAGAGCCGTCTCTTGGTCCTGAAGACCCTCAGGGTTCCCGGTTTTGGCCTTGCGCTGGACAAGGAATGGTCTGGGAGCATTCATGAAGGAATTGTGACACCTGGCACTTCTCCAGTGCAGGATCATCATCTGCTGTCCCAACTCAGGATGGCAAGAGAGGGATAGGAAGAGCAGCAGGGTGACACAGCACCCATGGAGACGGGAGCAGAGCCCCCTGAGCCACTCATCTGCAGCCACCTCAGCTCTGGGAGATCCATAACCCCAGGCTGAAGACACATCACACCCACTCCCAACCCGACCCACTCACAGAAATCCCTCCATGTCCCCAAACACAATCACTTTTCCCAACTTGCCTGTATTTTCAATAAAAGTACAGGTTATTTTGGCTGTCACGCTGGAGGTTTGCATTCAGAAACTACTGCGAGGGAGGAAAAGCACCAGGAGAAAGGGCAGAACCACCAAGTCCATTCCTGGAACAACTTCCAAGCAGGACATCTCCACCAGAGCATGGCCAAGGGCAGGGACAGCCCAGAAAAACCACCACAAGGACTCTTATCACAGCAGTGGCTGAGTGTGGAGTATTTCATTTGGCACCCTTTGGAGCTCTCATAATCTTTTCCTTTTTGATTAATATTAAACAAGTCATATTCCTTATGGAATTTCCTAACCCTGTCTGTTTATATTTTTCTCTACATCAGAGTTAATATTTTAAGATCGCCTCTCTCTTTTTTCTCTTTTATTTCACGTTCATCTGTTTTTCCTCATTTTATAAATCAGGTTTCTTGTTTAGTAGTCATGACAACATCTGCCTGCGGTGGTTACACCACAGCCTGGGGCTTTTTATTTTCTTTTCTCCCCCCAAGATGCCTTAGAAAAAAAAATAAAAAAATCCTTTAAATAAATAAAAGCATAAAATGAAAGGGGCAAGTTCGGAACCGCTTCCTCCTCCTTTCCCTCCAATGACCCACTTCAACAAGACTTCCCAGCATGGTGGGTGAGGACTCATTTGGCTTTAATCCTGCAAAGTCTTATCCACTTAGTTCACTTCGATGGGAATACTCGGAGCACATCAAGTCAAACACATATGAAAGTCTTTAAAAACCTTGAGGTCTGCGCCTGAGAGGCACAAAAGCAAAAAAGCTGGAGTTGCATTTTCCTTCTGGGCGTTGAGCTCTGCACAACAGTGCAAGGGTTGGGGTGGGATGGGGTGGGATGGGGTGGGATGGAGATGTGCTGCTCCCAGGGGAAGGATGGGGTCACTTCCAGGAGTTCAGCATCACCTTCTCACCAGGGACCACCACATGGACCACCATGGATCCATCCACCACAGCCACCCCATGGCTTTGGCATCTCCCTTGCTCTGGATTCCCAAAAACCCCAGTGGCTGGAGGCAGCAGGATCCACCTCCACACTCTTGCTTCAATTAAACCCTGTCAGGAAAACCTGGAGATCAGGCAAAGGAATTCCAAGGCAAAGGAGCATCACACCACCAAATGCATTCCTAAGATCTAGGGAATATTAAGGAATAGCTTTTTTTTCCCTAAATTCAGTCTTTCAGGATGCTGGGAACCAGGAGCTTAGAAGGAATTCAGGCTTTTGGAAAAACAGAAGTGTGTTTTAATTTAGACTTCCATGAGCGCAACAAGTGGCCATGGAGTTATGGATCTGTGCTTGCCCATGGAAATACACCACTAAAATTCCATGGGGTGTTTTACACAGGGAACCAGGAGATGGCCGGGAACACTGAGAGCAACCCTGAATCCAAAGGAGGCAACGAGGAAGGGAAAAGGCCGGGGATTTAACAAAGGCAGATGAACCTTTAATGCAGCAGAACCTCTGGGAGCCCTGAGACACTGTGTCCAGATGTTCCGAGGTCGCTGTAACCTGACTCCAAGAAGGAAGAGGATGTATTCCTTAACATTCCCCGTGGTGCTTTAATTTACTGCAGCCTCGCAGAGGCCGCATGTGGTGATCACAGGTGGGGTTTCACACTGCCCATAAACGTGGAGTTGGGGGCAAAAGACTCCAATCCTTTCAGGTTTGGCTGCCAAGACGGTTGAGAAACAGATTTCCATGAAAACATCTCCCTTTCCCCGGGCTTCGGGGGCCAGAGGAAAACGCTCCAGCAGAGATTTTGCAGCGCCAAGGACCCTCTCACTGATGGCAACCAGGACCTGAGACTGCCCAAGCAGGACCTGATCCCTTCCTGGCTGGGTGGAGAAGGGAAATTGGGAAGGAACACAACATTCTGAAGCTCCAGTTCTTATCTGTGGTCACATTTTTTCCAAATAACCCCAGGACAATGATCCCTCTCCATCTTTAGGACCCCACTGTCCCTGTAGTATCAGCCCTGCAGTGTCTCCAGCACAATCCCTCTGCCCCTGGAATCCCAGAGGTGGAGCTGACTTGGATGCACTGGGTTTCAGGGTGCCCCCCCCAGCAGCCCCTGACCCTCTTCCCTTGGCTCTGCTCCCTCTGAGGTTTCTGGCTGCAGGAATGATCCCTGCTGGATGAGGAGAACTGGCAGATTTGCCCTTGTTGCTCCAGAGGGATTTGTGTGGGGATTACAGCTGCTTTTCAAGGGCTGGCAGTGGAATAAATGACATTATCGATGTCATAAAAGTAATCTCTGTCTCTTTCCCACTCTCCGCTTCCATTCCCAAACCCATCCAAACAATCAATGCAATCTGATTTGTTTTTCCAGAGGAAATTTTGAAATTTCTGTTGACTGAACTATCCTGAATTTTCTACTGCTCCTGGATTTTGGCAGCTTCTCTCAGGGTGAGCATGACGTAGAACCTGGTCTAGTGGAGGGTGTCCCTGCCCAAGATGAGCTTTAAGCTCCCTTCCAACCCCAACCATTCCAGGATTTTATGGAATACCTGTCCCTTTCTGCTTGTTCACTCACAAAATGCAGGGAATCCATCCACAAGCCATCCCCACCATCACTGCCATGCCACACTGGCCAAAATTTGGGACAAAACATTCCCAAACTGCTCTTTTTGTGCATTTTTCTCCCAGACTTCCTCCACGCACCCCCTTGTATCCATGATTAGTGCAAGGAGGGCACTTGCTTTCTCAGCCTTTCCAAAACTGGCACCCATCTGGGATTTTTTTTCCCTGCTTCCAAGTTTTTCTAATCGGAGCAGGGTGTAAATTTAAAATGCCACTTCTCTCCCTGAACAGCTCCACGTGTGGACACCAAGCCCAGACCAAACTCACGTGGTTCCTGTAGAGCTTAACCCGACTCCAGAGGGGGTTTCACGTGTGGAAAAAGTTACTCAGGAACATGGACAAACCAGCACCGTGCTCCTGGCAGAGATGGAATTAAAATCCAAGAGTCCCTCAGAGGAAAGCAGGAGAGGTGAGACCTCGTGCTGCAAACACCTGCCTGCATCGAGGTATTCTGGGGCTCAGCTCAGGGTTTAGAGCAGCAAGAAAAATCCAGGACCCTCTGCACAATGCCAGCAGAAATCATGGAATGGTTTGGGCTGGAAGGGACCTCAAAGCTCATCTCCAAACCCCTGCCATGGCAGGGACATCTCCCACTAGCCCAGGCTGCTCCAAGCCCTGTCCAGCCTGGCCTTGGACACTTCCAGGGATGGGGAGACCACAACGTGTTGGGAATGTTGTTCCCAGCAAAAAGGAAAGCGAGATTGGGGTTTGCCAACAATTCTCCAGGGAATGACCACCACTGACCATGGCCCAGCATCTCCACCCCACGTTCAGGGGAAGGAGCCTGTCCCAGCGCAGCACCAAACAAACCCCAGCTGCTCCAAGAGCATCCTGCACTAATCTCTGAGTCACGGCTCCAAAAATCCCAGTTTTTATAGGAAGATGAAAGTAATGAGTGACACAGGTTTCCTGCAATTTCTGGCTGTTGCATCACCAAAGAGATAACGGCCCTGCTGGAGCCTGGGGAGCGGGATGAGGCAGCTGTGTAAACTGCGTGTGGGCTAAAGCATCCCAGGGCTGCATCCTCATCCCAACGCTTCCAAAGCAAAATAAAACCTCTCCGGAGGCAGCAGCGTTTCACAGGAACATTAAAACCCAGAAAAAGCAGAAGAGTTATTCTCGTCAAAGCAGGGAAATAGAAAATCCATTTCACCTCCATCCCTGAGCAGCCCCGACATCAAGATCCATCCTCTAAAATTATGTGGGATTTGTTTAAATGGTTTTAATTAAAGCTGTCCAATCTTTGTGTGAGGGGGATTGGGAAAACTTCCACCTCTGTCTTTGGATGGTTTTACAAATGCAGCTGACACGAGGTGGGCTCAAATCCCCACTGTTCACAGGCAAAAAGCACACACTCATTTAACTGGACAGGACAGGACTGACTGGAATATGCAAATTAATTTTAAAAAACCCGAAGTTGACCTCCCGGGAGGACAGAAGGTACAGATTCCCAGAGAAGCTATGGCTGCTCCATCCCTGGAAGTGTCCAAGGCCAGGTTGGACAGGGCTTGGAGCAGCCTGGGATGGTGGAAGGTGTTGGGGTTGGAACTGGATGAGCTTTAAGGTCCCTTCCAACCCAAACCATTCCAAGAAAACCATGCCAGGAACCCACAGTAAGAGCACAATCGAAACTGATCCGGCAGCCAGTGGCACCAGGGGAAGATTAAGGAGCAGGGATGGGAAGAAGCCTCCTCTCAGCCAGGAAAGTCACTTCACCAGCAGCAAAATCCTCCCCTCGCTCCAAGAACACCACACCAAAGGCATCATCCCACTCCAGCCCCTTCCACTCCTCACATGGGCACATTCTGTCTTCACACGTCCATTTCTGACACCAATAAATGATTTTCTTCATCATAAATGTATTAAAAATTCCCCTTAAAAGAAATTCCTCATCTGCCATCTGTTTCCAGTTAGACTGTTCTGATTTCATCTTTTT
>VWZT01016009.1:69040-110392 GCA_013397055.1 Pachycephala philippinensis
GGGGGGAGGGGAAGCCAGAAAATATCTGTTCAACAACTGTTTTCTGCCTGAAATGAATAAAAAAAAAAGAGGAGGAAAATGACTTTGCTGCCGCTCTCCTGCACATTCCCAGCTCCCAGGGGCTGCGTGTCCCTGGTGCAGTGCCCAGCTGGCCAAGGGTAGTGCTGGGAGTGTTTTCCAAGGGAACAGAGCTGGAGCTTTCTGCCACATTCCCCCTCAGGGTCCCTCTCCCAGCGGGTCCCCCCATCCCTCTCCAGCTCCTGAAGCCCCCATGATCCTTGGATGGATCCCGGGAGCTGCCTCGGGTGGTTCTTTCCCAGGGCTCTGAACCTTGGAGGGGTTTTGGCTGTGGAGGTTTTACCTCTGCCTTCTGCAGGGCTGGAATCATGCCTCGCTCCTGGCATTGTCATCCCTGTGCTCTGGAGATGGATCCTGCTCAAAACCACCCCGGGATTGCTGGGATGCAGGGAAGAACTGGCAATGCCAATATTCAGGAGCTGGAGGGGGGAAATATTCCATAGCCACTGCAGCTCCTTCAGGGAATTCTGTCCTGGGGTGTGACGTGGGGGCTGAGCTCATCCAGGGACTCCTCCAGCCACGAAGATGCTCTGTGCTGCACATGCCAGGAGCTTCCAGGGGCCACGGGAAGGAATCACACTCCACAAATCCATCCAGATCCAAAGGGATTTCAAAGCTTCGAGCTCTCCCCACATCCCAAACTCCCCAGATTGTGCCTTTCTGGCTGTCACCAGGGAGCAAAGCAATGGCCCTGCCTTTCCAACAGCACCAGCGGGGGACTTGCCATCCTCTTTATTCATTTATGGATTTCACCTTTCTGATCCTGAAGCTCCTTCCCACCTGGCACTGCCAAATCCACCCCAGCCCCCTCCCTCCCTCCCTCCCTCCAACCCAGCACTACCTGCCAGCTCCAAGGGGCAAGGTGGCTTTTTCCTGCCTTTTTTTTTGCTTTCCTCTCGCTTCCCCTCATCAACTCGTTTGCCAAACAGTGTAATTTTACTGCCTGGCTTCCAAGCAGCCAAGAAATACGTTTGCTGGTGCGAGCTGCGAGTGAGACAGCGTGAAAAACATGCAGATCCAGGGCTTTTAGGAGGCAGCTTCCGGGGTTTGAGGAGGCAGCTCCAGGGAGCAGCGAAACCCCTGCCGAGCTGCAGGATTTGCCCTCCCCAGCAGCACTTCCAACCTCCCACCTCCTAAAACCCCACAAAATCCTTGGGGTATGGGCAGGCTGTGCCCTGGTGCTTCTACAGAACCAAGAATAAGAGTCCAGACCTCACCTGGGGTCTCCAAGATCTCTTTTTCCCCCCTCCAGGTACTGACAGCCACATTCTGGATTTGGTTTCTCCTGAACATTGGGGTGTTTCAGACCCAGGTGTGCATTTCTGAGGCCCAGGCCCCACCTGTGCTACACAAACCAGCCAATCTCAGAATTGTTAAGGTTGGAAAAGCTCTTTAAGATCATCAGATCCAACCATCAACCACCACATCCACCACCAAGTGTCACATCCTCACGTTTTCTGAACACTTCCAGGGATAATTTATTCCTGGCAGAGACGATTGGCAGCAGTGCCCAGGAGGTCCATGGAAATGGTGGGGTTTGAGCTGAGCTCACGAGGAGACCGTGGCAAAAACCCTAAAGCTGAGGGGCAGGAACCAATGCAGAAGGGACCATTCCTGGCCACGAGCAGCAACGCCGAGCCCTGCACGGATCTGCCTGGGAATGGGCTCATCCAAAGGGTCCCTGTGGCCCCTCCAAGGGGGATCAAGGTGCTGGCAGCACTTTGGTGTCCATCAAACCCACCCTGAACTCCACCATCGAATCCCAACCCCAACAGGGAGCTCCTGTGCACACCCAGGATGGGAACAACGCGGAGCTTGCAGCTCCCTCGGGATAACTCCAGGCTGGAATCACAACCCCACAGGAATCCCAGTCCATCCTCAGGCTGCTGAGCCCCTCCTCTCTGACGTTTCCAGCCTCACTAAACCTTTTTCCTTACAAACGTGAAGCAGGCAAGAAGAATAAGTTCACACTTGGAAAAAAACCCCACTTTCCTCCTTTAAAGCCCAACTTTTTTTGGGTTCCTGACAAAGCAATATTCTCCAGGCCAGTTGGAATCTGGAAAAATACACTCACTCAACCTAGCCACCATGACTCCAATAACAATTATAAAATGTCCAATAAAACTTGTCTGTAATGTCAATTCAAATCTTGAAAAGCAGAATTAAGTGGTATATCAACATTAAACTTTATTGCTTCCTTTGCAGAGCACAAGGATGGTCAATAAAAGTCATTCTGAATGAAGAAAAGGGCAGTAAATATTAAATAAACAGGTTTTTGTTGAAATGCTATAAATGCACCAGAGCTGCCTCTTACACTGGGACCCTTTCTGCCTCTGCAGACTCCCCCCGTGATCGAAATAAGGCAGTAATTGCCAGCTATCAATAAAGGGCCAATTAAAGGGTGCTTGATGCCTGCGTTTGCTCGCTGTCATTAGGAGCCTTTATGGGGCGTCCTGGGCTGTTCCAGGTCCCCGTGGCTCTGTCTGAGGTCCCCCAGCCCCCCCAGGGCCCTGCTGCTCCTTGGGGCCCCCGGAGGAGCCGGCAAGGAGCCGGAGACTCCTGGCTGGGAGTGCCAGGGATGGAGCAACCCCGAGGTGAGAAGGCGATGAGAGGTGAGCATTGGTTATGGGATGGACTGGGGCAGAAAGGACCTGAAAGTTCATCTTGTCCCCCAGGGACACCTTCCACTGTCCCAGGCTGCTCCAAACTCTATCCTTGGACACTGCCAGGGATGGGGCAGCCATACCTTCTCTGGGCTTCTCTGGGCACCCTGTGCCAGGGCATCCCCACCCTCACAGGGAACAATTCCTTCCCAATATCCCATCTAACCCTGCCCTCCTTCATCTTAACCAGCAGAGAGGGGAAGTTTTGCTTTGTTCATGAGACAAAACAGGGAGTTTTTTTAGGGTTGGGCTGAATAAAATCCTCCCAGTGCCTCCGAAAGCCTCAGCTGTGACATCACAAACGCAGCTGGCACCTCTGCAGTGACACTCTGGCACCTCCCTGGCTCAGACCTCTCCCTCCAGCTGCCCAAGATCCATCCCAATCCAAGCAAAGCTGCCCCCAAAAGCTGTGCAGAGGTAAAAGCTGACGTTCAGTGGCACCCAGACACAACAGGAAGCGTTTGGGAAGCAGGAGGAACCGGGGACTCCGCGAGGGCACAAACCCGCCGGGGTTTCTGTCAGACCTTTAAAACCCGACCAGCATTTTTGTGGTTTACCAAGGGGGTTTATGAGCTGTTCTCCAGTTTAATCATCACATGAACTCACAGGAAGCAGTAACAGCTCCTGAGTATGAATTTCATGATGCCGAAATGATGCTGAACAAAGACAAGGCGGCAAGGGCTGGAAACGGAGTGTCTGAGAGGTTTAATGAGCTCTTTGAACTCTGCCAGGGCAGAGAGGAGAGAAATCAGATGGGCTTCAGGAAAGTATTTATGCAGCAGCTTCTGTCCTCTGAGTTCTGCAGAGGTACAAAGAAAACCCACCCAAAAAACCAACTGGAACGTGAATCCATTAAATTTTCAAGGAATTATTTCCATTCTGAGCCTTGGCTCAGTCAGTCTGGTGTTTGTGAAGAGCAGCTCAACCATTTTCAGAGATAAAGAACAATCCTTGAATGATAAATACAGAAAGAAGAATCTCTTCAGAGGGGGAAAGATGTCTATAAAAAGGAATTTTGGGGGAATGACAAAGATACCCCAGAGCTGTGGGAGCTGCAGGATCAGATCCTTTGCACTGATCCCGGGCTGCCATTTCTCTGCCACACAGAAACCAAACCTCCAGCAGGGCACCGAGAGCAGTGGGAAACACCCAGGAATTCCTGGCTGGGAATCATCCTCATTCCCTGGAGCTGAACTCCTGTCCTGCCCCCTGAGCCAGACACTGCCTGGAGGAGTTGGGAAGCCCAGCTCTGGAGAGGATGGGAGCCTCGGGAAGCAGAGCAGGAGCAGCTCACCTGGAACAGGTGATAAATGCAGAAAGAAGAATCCCTTCAGAGGGTGGAAGATGTCTATAAAAGTAACTTTTGGGGGAATGACAAGGATTCCCCAGAGCTGTGGAAGCTGCAGGATCTGATCACCGATCCCAGGCTGCCATTTCCCTGCCACACAGAAACCAAACCTCCAGCAGGGCACCGAGAGCAGTGGGAAACAAGCAGGAATTCCTGGCTGGGAATCATCCTCATTCCCTGGAGCCTGAACTCCTGTCCTGCCCCCTGAGAGCAGTGGGAAACACCCAGGAATTCCTGGCTGGGAACCATCCTCATTCCCTGGAGCCTCAACTCTTGTCCTGCCCCTGAGCTGGACACTGCTCAGAGGAGTTGGGAGGCCCAGCTCTGGAGAGGACGGGAGCCTCGGGAAGCAGAGCAGGAGCAGCTCACCTGGAACAGGTGATAAATGCAGAAAGAAGAATCCCTTCAGAGGGGGAAAGATGCCTATAAAAATTAACTTTTGGGGGAATGACAAGGATTCCCCAGAGCTGTGGGAGCTGCAGGATCAGACCCTTTGCACTGATCCTGGGCTGCCATTTCCCTGCCACACAGAAACCAAACCTCCAGCAGGGCACCGAGAGCAGTGGGAAAC
This sequence comes from Pachycephala philippinensis, assembly GCA_013397055.1. Lineage (NCBI taxonomy): Eukaryota > Metazoa > Chordata > Aves > Passeriformes > Pachycephala > Pachycephala philippinensis. The sequence goes on from VWZT01016009.1 coordinate 73,701, forward strand.
AAGCAGGAATTCCTGGCTGGGAATCATCCTCATTCCCTGGAGCCTGAACTCCTGTCCTGCCCCCTGAGAGCAGTGGGAAACACCCAGGAATTCCTGGCTGGGAACCATCCTCATTCCCTGGAGCCTCAACTCTTGTCCTGCCCCTGAGCTGGACACTGCTCAGAGGAGTTGGGAGGCCCAGCTCTGGAGAGGACGGGAGCCTCGGGAAGCAGAGCAGGAGCAGCTCACCTGGAACAGGATCTGCAGCAGGCCGTGCAGGATGCACATCCGTCGGCCCAGCAGCAGGAAGAAGGGCACCACCAGCTCGATGAAGTGGTTGACCAAGGTCTCGAAGTGGTGGAACCACCACGGCGAGCGGTGCATGAAGTACGAGATGGGGTTGGGCACCGGCTGCGTCTGGAATGCAAGAGGAAAAAAGGAATTAATCCCCTCCAAAACTCATTACAAAGGGCAACTACAAAGTTCTGGCCTTATTCCGTATTTCTCTCCTCAAGTGTGCCCTCAGGAGAACCGTCCTTCACCTCTGGGAACTCGTTTCTTGGCAGAGAAAATGACTTCATTCAAGTTTTTTCACGCGTCTTTAAACAAATTCATCTTTTAAAAAGCAAGAGTTTTAATTTTCCCTTTTGTCATCACAACCAAACCTTAATTAAACCATCTTAAATTAACCCCACTACTATTTAACACTGAAATCTTACACTTAGCTCAGCATTGAGGGATGTTAAACTGAGTGAAGATCCTCAGAGCAACGGAGCAGATCCAGAAACTGAGCCCAAGATTTGCACAGGGTCAGGCCTTGGGTCAAACAGAGCCAGGAATGGAAACCAGATTTCAAAACCTCGGAGATCTGCTTTCAAAATGTTTAAAATTCAAATAAATGTGGTGGTAAAGCTGCTTTCCAAGATGGTCATTTGGGAGAGGAAAGTGTAATTCCTCTAAACATGTTACACTGGTTAAGGTATTTACATACTGGCCTTGGGACAATATATTTCTTTTATCAGCCTGAAATTTTTTGACACAGGGAGATTTTTCCATCCAGGACAAGAAAGCTGCAGATTTTTCAAAGGGAGCAACCCCAGATTCTGATATGTTAATAAGTGCCACCCTAAGAAATCCCACAACTGGAGCAAAAATAAATGTTAATTCATCCGAGCGTATCTGACAGCCTCAAATTCCCTGGTATTGTTTTAAAACTGCGACAACAAAAAAAAGAGAGGTCGAAAACACAAATGTTAATTGAAGGAGACACAACACATCTTTAAATTATTTGTAGTTAAATCCAAAATACAAACAAAACAGGGAAAATCCTGTAGGATGCGTGGCAGCCGAGCACGCTCCCACTGCCAAATCCCACAGCTATTGTAATTCCTTATTAGCAAAGCTGGGATTAATAAAGCTCTTGCTTGGCCCGGGTTGGAGGCTGCTGTGGCCCCTTAGGACAGGAGACCGCATCCTTCCTTCCCGGATGGAGCCGGCCCGGGGTCAGGGAGCTGTGCCAAGGCCACTCCGGCCAGCCTGGGGGGGCAGGGCAGCCCCAGGTGCCCCCCAGGCTCCTTCCCCTCTGCCAGGACCTGCTTCCAGTTAATCCCGTGTTGGGAGGCTGCAAAGGGATTGTTTTACCTTGATCCCAAATTGCTGAGAAATGTTTTTATCCTTCCAAACAGGCAGGTTGTTCCTTGGCTCTCTGTAGTGGTGTTGTTGTTGTTGTTGTTACTATTATTATTATTATTNAGCTGAGGTACCGATCCAACAGGTTGGAATGTTTGGCACTCACGGATGAGGACCACGGAGAGCAGGCAGAATTACTAATTACACACCTACTTAGAATTGTAATTAATACGTTCATATGGTTTATTCCCACTTGTTGTTTGGGCTGGGACTGGAGATATTGTCATCCTAAATTGTTTAAGGGCAGAAAGAGAAAATTCCAGCCTCAAATCCTGCTGCAGTGGGAAGTTCAAGGCTGGGTTGGAGGGTGTGAGGGTGGGGAGGCCCTGGCACAGGGTGCCCAGAGAAGCTGTGGCTGCCCCTGGGTCCCTGGCAGTGTCCAAGGCCAGGTTGGATGGCGCTTGGAGCAACCTGGGATAGTGGAATTGTCCCTGCCCATGGCAGGGGTGGGAATGGGATGAGCCTGAAGGTCCTTTCCAGCCCAAACCAGTGTGGGATTTCAGGATAAACCAAACCCCAGTGATAGAGAAGTGATTCACATGTCCCAGCTATCCTTTAAAAGCTGCTGGGGGAGGAGGTCTCAGTGCGTGTGTGTTCCTCCCGATGCCTTCCAGATGCTGCAGAGCACAGGTTTCCCGGGAAGAGAGCCGTGTTTACTCGGGATGGGGCGTTGGGGCAGCAGCAAAGGCCCAGAGCAGCCTGTGAATCACCAGGAGCCTGGGATGCTGCAAAACTTCCTGGATTCTTTTTGTGCCCGAGTGCAGCGGTGCCCAGAGGCACCTACTGCTGGGGAAAGCACCCAGGGCACCTCGCTGGGTGCAGAGAGGGGATTTGCCCCACAGCTGCTGTTCCAGAGCAATCCTATCCCATGGAAACATCCCAGAGGTGTTGGAGGTGGCGGTGTCAGAGCCCAGGAGGAGGGAAAAGCTTTCCAGGCTCTCCTCACCCAGCTTGTTCCTGGGATTTGGAGCTTTACACTTCACTTAGGGGCTGTGCTGTGAGAATTATGGAAGCCCAGAATGGTTTGGGTAGGAAGGGATCTGGAAGATGATTTAATTCCCACCCCATGACACCTTCCACTATCTCAGGGTGCTCCAAGCCCTGTCCAACCTGACCTGGAACACTTCCAGGGATCCAGGAGCAGCCACAGCTTCTCTGGGAATCTGTGCCAGGGCCTCCCCACCCTCACAGGGAAGGATTTTATCCCAATATCCTCTCTAACCCTGCTCTTTCTCAGTTTGAAGCCACTCCCCCTTGTCCCATCACTCCAGTTCCTGATGAAAATTCCCTCTCCACCTCTTCATCCTAGGAAGCATCCTAGAAGCAGCCGGGAGTTCTCCTACATCCAGAACTGTGATCTCCTGACACAGACACGGGAAATGCAGCTCCGAGTCAGATGGAACTAAACCAGCCCCAAGGTGGGTGCACACGGAGGGGGAGTGAGCGGAGCCCTGGGCTTGGAGCAGCCCCATTTCTGGGCACCTCTGTGAGCCATAAAATGTTTTTAAATAAAAAAACAATTAGCAAACCCTGGCTTTGTGTGTCAGCACAGCATCACAACTCTCGTGCCTCCCTCACACCTCCGGCAGCCGGACAGAAACCGCCGCTGCGAGCGCCTTTGGAAATCCGAGCAGGAAAATGAATTCCATAATTCACGGAGCAGGTTTGTAAGGTGTGAGTGCTGCTGGAGGAATTCTGGGTCGCCAGCTCGGGCCTGTTCCCTGGCTTGGATGGAGCAGGTTTTATGAGGGCTGGTAACAGAGTCTAAAAATACGCACAATAAACTGGTTTTTCTCCCTATGGGGTCTATGGTTTAATTATGTTCTTAGTGAGAACCATTAAAGTGCTAAGTACCTGAAGACTCCTAATTTACTAAACTGCACCCCACTAAAAGCCAACAGAAGGCCATTATACAGCGGAGTGAAGGCTCTTCTTGGGGGCTGTAAATGCCCACGGTCCCTCCTCCCAGCCCCGTTATTGCCATGGCTTTCCAGAAACTCCGAGGGAGGATTTAATCCCGGGGAGCCCAGCCCAGCCTAGGGAAAGCTCCAGGCTCTCCTACAGGGAAACAAATCCCACATTGTCCTCAGACAACCCACTGCTCAGACAGTGAGGCAGACTGGGATGGGGGAAGGTGTCTCTGCCCGTGGAATGGGATGGGCTTTAAGGTCCTTCCAACCCAAACCATCCTGGGATTCTTTAGTAGGCTCACAGCACAGCTCCCATGCAAGGAATTGTGCAGCATGGGAATGGGCAGCTGGAGGGTAAGGAATCATAGGATCATGGAATGGTTTAGGTTGGAAAAGCCTTCTAAGATCAACAAATCCAACCAACTGCACTTCATGGCAGAGAAATCCTGAAAAACGGAAATGGAACAACAGCAAATAGGAATAAATAATGGGAAAAAGCAACTATTTGCTGAAAAGAAACAGAATTCCAGAAAGGCCTGGGCTGGAAGGGATCTGAAAGATCACCTTATCGTGCCCCTGCCATGGCAGGGACACCTTTCCCTATCCCAAGTTGCTCCAAGCTCCGTCCAATCTGGCCTCGGACACTGCCAGGGATCCAGGGGCAGCCACAGCTTCTCTGGGCACCCTGTGCCAGGGCCTCACCATCCTCACAGGGAACAATTCCTTCCCAATATCCCACCTAACCCTGCCCTCTGGCAGTTTGAAGCCATTCCCCCCTTGCCCTACGGAATCATGGAATATCCTCCCCCCCAACCCCACAGAGGTGCAGGGAACACGTCAGGAACAGCTCCATGGGCTCCCACAGGCAGTAGAGAGGGAAAGCCTTTGGCACACAGAGCCGAGCGTGAGGAGCAGCAGTCCCCTGGAACACCAGGCTGAGAGGTTTATTAAATGTTTTCTGGAGTGCTGTGGAAGCTCCAGATGAGCTGCAAAGCTCGGCTCTCCAGCTTCCCAAGCGCTGAGGCATGAACTCATCTCCTCGGCTTCAAAGCAAAGCCCTTGCTTCTCTTGTGCTTTGGACCAAAAAATGAAAAGGATTCTCCGTCGTGGAGCGTAATTGGATCAGTGTGGTCCAACAGGCTTTCCATGCCAGTCCATTCTGCTTCAGATCCTGACCTGGCTCCTCAGGCATCTGCAGATCAAAGCTCCACGTTCCCGAGCCCAAGCGGGAGCGAATCCCCAGCCCCGTGAGGAGATAAAGGGGGTCACTCCCAGCTGCTGGGAAGTGTGGACAGATGTGTGTCCTGCCTGAAGTCAGACTGTCTCAGGCTGTAGAGCAACCGAGGATTCCTAAAAAACACCCTGCTTGGACCAGGGGGAGATTCTGCAGCTTCCTCACCGTGGTAGGGGCTCCACACGGGCAGTGACCTTGATTGATTTTGCACAAGGATTCTCACGTAGGGAAGGGTTTGGGAAGGAAACGGAGCAGGGAACTGCTCAGGCTGGGTTTAAACCCAGCAGCACCTCGTGCTGGGGGTGTTTTATCTCTACACTCCAAACTCCATATCCACACTACTGAAATACCCGCACGACAGCTAAGCAGTTAAAAATAGCCCCTTCAAAACTTTCCAGTTATTAATAAGATTCCAATCCAAATAAAATCAGAAGGGGAAAAAAAAAAAAAGAAAAAGCTGTATCTGGCTTGAAATGCACACTGCTCTGACATCCAGCAGGTCACAAGGGGTCGGCTCTTCAGCAGCGCAATATCAAAATAATCAAGCCTTGATAAAGTAATAAAAAGAGAAGTTGCCTGTATGTTCTCTCTGGGCAGAGCTCCCCTCGCCCAGTCAATAGGAATATTCAGTCCATAGAAAAACAGACTGGAATCTGCCTGTTTAAGACAGCAGAGCAAGCCAAGGAGATGTGTGTTTGACTCGGTGCCAGCACGGCCATAAAATGTTGGCAATTTAGTAGAGACGTGGTGCCGCGCCACTCTCCCAAAGGACCTAAATAAACTTCAGATGGAGAACATATATTTTTACTTTTTATATATATAAAAATCTGCTGGTTCATTTTTAACTCCCTTCCCCAGCCGGCCCTTGCTCGGAGGTTTTTCAGAGCTCCAGCAGGTCCCCGCTCCTCCTGGCTGAGCGAGGGCTCAGCAAGGAGAAGTTAAAAGCATGAAAAATCCGAGCAGTGATTCACGTCTGGAGCTTGGGTTTCTTTGGGAATGGTGGCTGCAGCCGCCGGAGGGGAAAGGGGGCTTGGGGAGAAGATTCTGCTCTGCAATTTCATGCCTCAGAACTGTAAAATATCCTGGGGAGTTTGTTGTTTTCCTGTTGACAACGTTGCAAAGTCGCGGGTGGAGGTGAAACCTCCCTGCCACGTTCAGCTCTGCTCAGGGTGAGTGGCCCCAGGAGGACTGGGGGGACACTGAATGATGGGAGCTGGAATCCCAACCACCTGGGTGGGGGCAGAAGGTTCCTTTCTGTTTGCTTTTCCAGACTGCACCCACTTCCTGGTCCGAGCCTTCCCCCTCCAGGAACAGAGCCCACATTTCCAGGGCCCACAGCATCCCTGTTTATTGACACTGCTCCTCCGTAACGTGCTCCGAGCTGCTCCCGAAATATCCAGTTAATTGGGGATGGATTACAGATTCACCTATTTATTCTGGACATTCTTGGAGAGGTCCTGAGCTAAAATTACACCAGGAACCACTGAACTGTTGAGGCTATTTATTTGTTCAAAACCCCGTTCAAATAACTGCTGCAGACATCTTGGCTCTGGTGGGGCCAAGAGGAGCTGGTCCTCCCTGCCTTTGGGGTTTGTCAGGAGCAGCAGAGATGGGGCACGTTGGGTTTAGGGAGTGGGACAGGCTGGAAGGTCCATCCATAAGAATCAGAGAATGGGAAAAACCTCCAGGATCAGCAAGTCCAACCTTTGACCCAACACCACCATGTCATGAAGAAAAACCAAGATCTAAGGGCAACACAAGAAGGTCCCATCCCAAAGGCGAGGGAGGAGCTGGAATCCTTTCCCAGGTTTGCTGTTTCCATCAGATGATGCTGTTCTGTCTCACACTCCAGGATTTTCCGACTCGGGAACGCGCTCCCTGGCCTGGAGCTCCCCTTCCCCGTGGATCACTTACCAATATTTTAAATTGCCATTTAAGAGCATATTGCAAACGTGATCCTTTAATTGGTCACTGTTATGACTCTCTATTAGAGAAGACAAGTTTTTCCACACAAGGTAAGCCCCGAAAATGTTTAAAAACAACCCAGAGCTGATGTATTTATTATGCATTTCTCCATATATAAATAATTCCATGAAAAGGGACGTAGTGAGTGGAAACTCCATTTAAAATGTGATCCCAGATGGTGGCAAAGCTCTAAAATTGCAAGGCAACATGTAAAGAAAGATTAACAACCTCAAACAGGCCCAAATTTATGAGGTGAAAGCCCCTGTAATCCTGGAGAAAAATGATACCAAACCTTCGACCAGACAGCCAGAAAATACCTCTGCTTACTCCATGTGCCCTCTGCCATTTTACATTTTCCTTTAATGCCCATTATTTGGGGTTCAGTTGGTGTTTTGTCCTGCAGGCCAGAGGTTTTGCTTTGGTTCATGAGCACGGTGAGGGATTTGCCAGCTCCCACCAGGCACCAGGAGCCACTGATAAATCAGGAAACAGGAACAGTGATGGGAATGAGCAGTGGAAAGGGGGGAAAATGGAGCCAGGACACCACAACAAGCCTTGAGCATCACTGCAAGACCCAAAGTTCCACCATCGAGTGGGCTGAGGAGACAGAGCTTAACAATTCCAACATTAACCTCTTGTTCTGCCCAAGTGGGAAAGGTTCCAAAGGGCAGGATGTCAACATTTCTTCCCAAGGAATGTAGGTCATCCCAGGCCAGCAGCATCTTCCGTGCTCTTAGCTCCAGCCAGGACCAGCCTGGGTGGCACAGCCCATTCCCCTGGGATCTCTGGCACCTCCAACACCCCCTGACAATGCTCCTGCTCATCCCTCTGGCCTTTCCTCCTTCAGCAAGGTCACCTGGATTATTTTACATTTTTCAACGCGCTGGGATTTTCCAACCTTTCCAGCAGAGCTCCTTGCACACTCTGGTGCCTTGAAGGGCAGCCCCATGGCTTTGTAGAGTGGAAGAACATCTTTCTGAACATCATCCCAACGGCTACACCCTTTCAGAAGACCCAAAGCTTTACCCTTCCACTCACAACCCCAAAAACACCCCACAGCTGCCCGTCCACAGCCCCTCATTCCTTCATTTTTTCTCCTTTAAAAAGTCCAGTGCTAAACCCAGGACCAGTCTCCTTCACAGGGCTTTTTTTTTGGTGTGTGCTCATAAACACGAGCTCAGCACCAGGCCAAAGAACACAGGGAGCCCGCGAGCGCCGGTGCAGCCCCGGCTCGTGCCTGTGTTTGGATTAAGCAGTTCCGTGGCCCGGACGTTTACAGTCGGGTTGGGGTTTTTTTTCTTCCCCTCCTGCTCCACAACTCGAGACAAACAGTGAGAGCTTTCATAAAATGTGCTCACAAAGGGTAAATTGTGCCATTAGGAGCCGACTACCTGGTTGGTCACTGGAATTCTCCGAACTGGAACGCCACCGCGCTCCGAGCCAAAGCCAGCGCCGGCGGCAGGAGGGGGAACTCGTTTAACTCTGCAACTGCCCGTGAGACAGAGCACACCCAACACAGAACTGCACAATCATGCAGGCTGGAAAAGAGCTCCACGATCATCGAGTCCAAGGCCACCACCAACCCATGTCCCCATGTGCCACATCCACACGGTTTTAAATCCATGCTCCACAGGAACCGCCACGACTGATCCAGCTCTGAACCTCCCGTTCATCCAAGAGCACTTCTAGAGCAGGATGGGATAAAAATAAGACACCAGGAAAAACCAGGTTGCCGTCCCAAAGATGGAGCCAAAAGCTTAGGAGAGTGTGTTTCTGTTTCAGGCTTTCTCCCGAGTAAAAAGGATGCAGCCGGAAAGAATTTAGGACAAGCAAAACAAGTCACAAGAAAACTCTTGGCCGTGAGGAGCTGATGTCCAAACTCTGTTGGGTGAATCCAGCAGCCAATTCTGCTCCCCCTCGCCAATGAATGAGGGCCTGGAGTGGCAGGACAAGAGGGAATGGTTTTAAACTGGAAGAGGGGAGAATTAGATTAGAGATTAGGAAGGAATTCTTCCCTGTGAGGGTGGATGGGGCTTGGAGCAATCTGGGATAGTGGAAGGTGTTGGGGTTGGAACTGGATGGGTTTTAAGATCCTTCCCAACCCAAACCAGTCTGATTCTGTGATTCAATGAGCTGCACCTCTCCAGCAGTGACACAGGCATTGCATCTCCTGGTGTGGCCATCATTCCAATAACTCTTTTTTTTAAAAGGGTTTCTTACAAAAACATGACAATTTTCTAGGATGCTATACACACACATTAAATCCTGCTAATGCCAGGAAAACAGGCATCTTTGGACTCCTGGATACAAAACTGCACTACTTAAAAATGTCCTTGTCCTGCTCAAGGCCTTCCTTCAAGACTGAAAACAATATACCTACATTTCAAAGGACACAATTTCAGGAAAGTTCTCCAGCACACCTTTAATAACTCCAGTGGTTTCCCTTCTGACACCAAAACGTGACGGATTTCAAGCAGCACGTGCCGGAGCAGGGAGTTGTGCTGTTATCCAGGAGGGAAGAAGCCTCTCCCAGCAGCACCAATCAACGCCCATCCCAATGTCCAAATCCTTTTGCCTCGAGCTCTGGCAAGTTTTGCCCTTGTGTAATCGCTTGTTTTGTAAGCGTTGCCTGTTTCTATGCTTTTCTTATAAAAAGAAATAAATAAATTCTCCAGACAGATAAATTCCACCCAATAAACGTGTCGCTCCTCTCTCCCCGTGGACATAATAATGCCCTCACTCTTGTCCCGACTTGGAGCGCTCACAAATCACCATTATAAATAAATCTGCCAACCTAAGGCAAACAGCTCATTTTTAATAGAGCCTTTTACCTCCTTTCCTAACGCCAGACAAGATCCCGGAGCAGCTCAGTGCCCGAGGGATGGCAGCTCCCATCCTCTGTGCCGCCAGATCCCGGTGCCACCCTGGGGCTTGTGCCCTGTGTTTTACTGCGATATGTTTGGGGCTGGATTTCTCCATCCTGGTGCCACCCTGGGGTTCATGCCTTGTGTTTTCCCAGGACGTATTCGGGGCTGGATTTCTCCATCCTGGTGCCACCCTGGGGTTCATGCCTTGTGTTTTCCTGGGATATATTTGGGGCTGGATTTCTCAGTCCCAATGCCACTGTGGGGCTTGTGCCTTGTCTTTACCCGGGATAGGTTTCAGGCTGGATTTCTCCATCCCAGTGTTGCCGTGGGACTTGTGCCTTGTCTTTACCCGGGATAGGTTTCAGGCTGGATTTCTTCATCCCGGTGCTGCCATGGGGCTTGCGTCCTCTGTTTACCTGGGACGTGTTTGGGGCTGGATTTCTCGTTCCCGGTGCCACCTTGGGGCTCATGCCCTGTGTTTACCCAGGCTGTGCCTTGGGCTGGACCTCTCCCATCTCCCACACGGCTGGCACCATCCCGTCACCCCCGGGAGTGGCACGCGCCGGCCCCAAACACTGCGCCCATTGATGCGGCGGGGCCGGGGCGATGCCGGGCGGGGATGGGGGGGGTTTGCCTGCCGAAATTCGGTTCTGGCTGGGTGTTTAATATTCCCCGTCATGCCGGGCTGTTTCTGCTCGCTGCTGCCTGTCAGTTAAGCCCAGGGATGTTTATTTTAACGGCCACTTGTGGTCAAGGCTGGTGCCAGTTGTACGGCATCGGTTACGCAGATTTAGCGCTGGGGACTCGGCCCCCGGCTCCCCGAGCACGGAAGGCAGCCAGGGCTGCCCGGCCTAATGTGAAACAACTGAACTCTTCCAGCAGTCCCTGCTCCAGCTTTAACCCTTGCTGGGCAGGAGCTGGCTGCTTCCACGGCTCAGCCTTCCCACATCATCCCGTATGCTGGCCCTTGTCCCATCTCCTGCTTCCCAAACTCCCCCTGCAGCAAAACGTCTCAGGGTGATGATCAGAAACTGCCAGAAGGAGCGGGGAATGTCCTCACTTGTTTAAGGAAGCAGTTTTTAGGGGAAGGAGAGGATTTTTATTGCTCCCATGGGTTTATCATTACTCCAAGGGCACACTACACTGCTGGGAGTGATCACAAATTAACTGAGGTTGGAAAGGCCCTCCAAGATCATCGAGTCCAACCTGTGACCGATCAGCACCTGTCTCCCAGACCAGAGCACTGAGTGCCACAGGATGCTCCAGAGAGAGCATGGGATGCTCTACATCCCTGCCTGGTGGACTGACACATGTTTGGGACACAAAGCCAGGCCATGACAGCTCCCTGACAGCAGCCTGGCCTCGGCACAGCCCCCTCCCCAACCCCAAACCTCGTGGAGAGCGAACAGGCACCGCAAGGCGAGCCCCTGCTGCTCCACCAGAGCCGGGACGATGCTCAAATGTTAAATAAACCGGGGCCCGCAGCAGAATTCTGCATCATTTCTGATCGTCTGGATGGGCTCCAAGATGCTAATCAGCCCCAGATTAAGTCATCAAGCAAACTGATGAGCAATCACATTCTGTCAGTCCAGCTGCACGGCATTACTCGGGAGCCGGAGAGGGAAGGCGGCTTTGTGCCGCGGATCCAACGGGAAGGAAGCGGGAGGACTTGGAGGAGCTGTGCTGAGCTGCCACGGGCTCTGCACAGCAGCAGCTCCAGCTCCTGGCCCTACCTCTGCTCCCAAAATTTGCCTCTTACCACCCCAAGGTGACAAATGTGGCCGTGCCCATCCCGATCCGGTGGCACACAGCTGCTCCTGCTCCCAGAGCATCCCAGTGTTTTCCTGAATTATCACACACAGCAAGAGGCAGCTTTGTCTGCCATGGAGAACCATCAGCCTGTGGAAGTGCTTTACCTGGACCAGCACAGATACTGTTAATAACCATGAGGGACAACAATTAACAGAAACCTGTTAATGGTGAAGTGCAGGGAAAATTGGTGCTCAAATCCCAACTCCATTTGGTGGGAATTTGTGAAGGGGAAGAGATTCCAGGCTCATTCTCAACATAACCCCACTGGGTTTGCAGAGTTCTCACCTAGAGAGAGCTTTTTCCTAAAACCTGCCCAGGAAGTAAATCCAAACAGGAGGAGAAGCAGCCTAAATGTCCAATAAGGAGATGAAAAAACTTCTGAAAGTATCAGCATAAAACACAAATTCTGATTTTTTTTGCTCTAAAAACAAATATGATAAAAATAGATAAATGCTGGCAATATTAATTAAAATAAGGATTTCTACTTGTATTTTAATACTGCTTGAGAGGAAATGAATTAACTGGAGTTGCTATCAGGGAATTGACTTTTCATAGATCTTAGACATGGATACACAGCACCACGTCTCCAGCCATCCCTTCCCTGTGGGTTTCTCATCACTTTTTCCATAGCCAGTGGAGTATTTTCTATACCCTTTGCTTTATTAGGCCTCGATAAAGATAGATAGAAACATATAAATAAATAAATATATAAAGATACAAATATATCAATATATAAACCCAAGTGACATGGGAGGGGGCTGGACTCTTCCAGCCCCCAGTGCACATCTGGCTGCCAGTGTGGTCTGGCTGTCCTGGTCCTCCCTCTGGAATAGAGCAATAGATTTGAGCGGATGATTCTGCTGGGAAGATTGAGAGGTGAGAACACCGTTCACCACATCCAGCTGAAATTTTCCCATGTTTTTGAATGCCTGAGTGGGAGCTCCTCTGATAGCCCCACACCCACGGGGAGATTCTGCTCCCAGCCCTTTGCTGCTTTAGCTGAACCTTCGGCACCTTCCTGAGAGCTCGTTCCCTGGGATGGACCGGCCATTCCTAACCCCAACACCTTCATCCCACTGTCTTCATCAGCTTCTGGAAGCTGATCCCAAATTATTCAGAAATACGAGCACATCAATCAAAATAAAGTCCCCCAAAAGCCCAGCTCCACCATTCCACCCAACAGAGCCTTGTCCTGTGTCTCTCTTGTGCTTGGACTTAAGCAGGAGAGAAAGTTCTGTTATAACTCAGCAAATAATGGGATAAAACCCATTTCCAGCCCAGCCTGGCTCTTCCTCTCCCTCCCAGCAAGGCCGAGTGTAGCATCTCCCTGGAGAGAAGCAGGCAAATCCCTCTGAGGAGTGGTTTGGCTCCATTGGGAGCTCCCCTCCCAAGATGATGGTTTGCCTGGATGGGAACACCTGGAAAGTCACAGAATCCCTGGATGGGCAGGACCACAGTGGGAATCTTCTCCCGCATCCCTGCTCAAGCAGGGTCACCCCAGAGCACAGGATTGTGCTCAGACAGCTCTGGAATATCTCCAGCAAGGAGGGTTCCACAACCTCTCTGCAGACACACAGGGAAGGGGGATGATGACATTTAAACCAGGACAACAGCCCAGAGCCTCTTGTAAATTCCTTCCTCTAAAAATAAAAAAATAAAAATTAAAAAAAAAATAAAGAAAAGAGAAGAAACTCTGCATTTCAGGGCAGGTGATGGAGATGAAACCAGGACACAATGTCAGATGCTTCATAATAAAACCCTGGGAATAGCAAGGCCAAGCTGCACCGTGTTAAAATTCAAGGCTAATTTAAAATCTTGTTCCTTAGTGCAAAAGCTGGAAAGACGCCCAAGCAGAGGGAGGAGGGAAAAAATAATAACCAAGCCAATTGTATATTTCTCCTAGAAATTCCATGTCAGGAGGTACCTCAGGACTGCACCCGCGGGCTCCAATTTCAATAAATCAACACAGCGTGCGGGGCAACAGTAGCACAAAGTCCTGCTCTCTCCGCAGAGTCCAGCCAGGTAAAATCACCGGGAACAAAATGCCCATTCTTCCTGCTCCTTGGCAAGGGGACAAATTACTTTCTGCACCTCGCTGTGTTGAAGGAGTGGTTATTAAATGCAGTGGGAGCTGCCTTTCCAGCTGTACTCAAATCAAGGGCGAAACGGAGCGAGCGCTGCTGGCCGCGCCGAATCCAGGGAGCAGCGCTGGGATGAGGCCACCCCTACGCGCTTCCCTGCCCATCCAAGCATTTCAATGATCCGGATTTGGGATCAGAATGAAGCTGGATGGACACGGAGCCCTGCCCGGGCCCTGTGCAATGTGCCACGGTTTTTGCCAATGATTTATGGGTTATTCCAATGCTCGCAGCCCGGTCCCGAGCGCTGCCGAGAGAGAGCAAACAAGAAGGTGAGAGGTGCTCAGGGCTGTCTGTTTGCTCATCCCCAAGGTGTCTGCACACAAAAAATTGTGGTGGTTTTGGCTGGAGAGCAGCTTGCCCACGTCTGGGACTCAGTTAGGTGAGCACCATGAAAATAGCAAGGAAGTGAGGGATCAGAAAGATTTATGGGAGGAAAGGAGCACGAAAAAGGGATGGCCCTAAAACACAACATGAAATCAATAATTTGGAGAGGGGTCTCCCCATCTCTTCATTCCCCACCTCCACTGTCCCCCCATAAGGACATTTCACACCATTTCTACTACAAATCATTTTCTATTTCCTTCACAATCAATCCCTCTCCTCTGGTGTCACTTTGTTACTGGATGGGACCTGAAGCTCCAACTCCAGACATTATCCCAAAGGATAATGGGAAGAGCCAGGGTCTGGAGCCATTTTTGTCCCTTCTAACTCAGTGCTGAGAAGGAGACAGTTGATGGGAACAAAAAATGGGTATAGAGACTTCTGTAAGAGATTTACTTTTTTTTACCCCCGAAATTTGAATTTTCAGAGTCCCCCAGCACATGGGATTTTGGAAAGTTCTGATTGAGAGAATTGGGGTTTATTCCAATCACAACCAGAACGTCCAAGTGGTCACTGGGTCCAATCCCTCCTGGGAGCCACGTGCCACTGGAAGATGTCCCACAGCTGGTGACCCTGAGTGCTCCAGGAACCCAGCAGGGAAAAGTAAAGACTTCAGGATCCAACTATTCCATAAAAAAAATAGGCCACCCAAATATAGCCACAGGCTCGTCCTTCAGGAAAGGACTGGACGTGGCACTCAGGGCCCTGGTCTGTGACAAGGTGATGCTCAAGGTTCCAAAGCTGGGAATTGATGATCCTGGATTCTGGGATTCAGAGATTTTGGGGGGCAACAGAATGCAGCTCGTAGGAAATTGGGTTTTCTCTGACATACTGCAGCATTCCTGCACAGACACAAACTTTCCCTGGATAACCCCTCAGCTATTTGTTGGTATTAAATTCCATCTTTAGCTTGCCACATAAAACACCTTGGAGACTTTGTGCCTTCCATANCAAGGAGGGTTCCACAACCTCTCTGCAGACACACAGGGAAGGGGGATGATGACATTTAAACCAGGACAACAGCCCAGAGCCTCTTGTAAATTCCTTCCTCTAAAAATAAAAAAATAAAAATTAAAAAAAAAATAAAGAAAAGAGAAGAAACTCTGCATTTCAGGGCAGGTGATGGAGATGAAACCAGGACACAATGTCAGATGCTTCATAATAAAACCCTGGGAATAGCAAGGCCAAGCTGCACCGTGTTAAAATTCAAGGCTAATTTAAAATCTTGTTCCTTAGTGCAAAAGCTGGAAAGACGCCCAAGCAGAGGGAGGAGGGAAAAAATAATAACCAAGCCAATTGTATATTTCTCCTAGAAATTCCATGTCAGGAGGTACCTCAGGACTGCACCCGCGGGCTCCAATTTCAATAAATCAACACAGCGTGCGGGGCAACAGTAGCACAAAGTCCTGCTCTCTCCGCAGAGTCCAGCCAGGTAAAATCACCGGGAACAAAATGCCCATTCTTCCTGCTCCTTGGCAAGGGGACAAATTACTTTCTGCACCTCGCTGTGTTGAAGGAGTGGTTATTAAATGCAGTGGGAGCTGCCTTTCCAGCTGTACTCAAATCAAGGGCGAAACGGAGCGAGCGCTGCTGGCCGCGCCGAATCCAGGGAGCAGCGCTGGGATGAGGCCACCCCTACGCGCTTCCCTGCCCATCCAAGCATTTCAATGATCCGGATTTGGGATCAGAATGAAGCTGGATGGACACGGAGCCCTGCCCGGGCCCTGTGCAATGTGCCACGGTTTTTGCCAATGATTTATGGGTTATTCCAATGCTCGCAGCCCGGTCCCGAGCGCTGCCGAGAGAGAGCAAACAAGAAGGTGAGAGGTGCTCAGGGCTGTCTGTTTGCTCATCCCCAAGGTGTCTGCACACAAAAAATTGTGGTGGTTTTGGCTGGAGAGCAGCTTGCCCACGTCTGGGACTCAGTTAGGTGAGCACCATGAAAATAGCAAGGAAGTGAGGGATCAGAAAGATTTATGGGAGGAAAGGAGCACGAAAAAGGGATGGCCCTAAAACACAACATGAAATCAATAATTTGGAGAGGGGTCTCCCCATCTCTTCATTCCCCACCTCCACTGTCCCCCCATAAGGACATTTCACACCATTTCTACTACAAATCATTTTCTATTTCCTTCACAATCAATCCCTCTCCTCTGGTGTCACTTTGTTACTGGATGGGACCTGAAGCTCCAACTCCAGACATTATCCCAAAGGATAATGGGAAGAGCCAGGGTCTGGAGCCATTTTTGTCCCTTCTAACTCAGTGCTGAGAAGGAGACAGTTGATGGGAACAAAAAATGGGTATAGAGACTTCTGTAAGAGATTTACTTTTTTTTACCCCCGAAATTTGAATTTTCAGAGTCCCCCAGCACATGGGATTTTGGAAAGTTCTGATTGAGAGAATTGGGGTTTATTCCAATCACAACCAGAACGTCCAAGTGGTCACTGGGTCCAATCCCTCCTGGGAGCCACGTGCCACTGGAAGATGTCCCACAGCTGGTGACCCTGAGTGCTCCAGGAACCCAGCAGGGAAAAGTAAAGACTTCAGGATCCAACTATTCCATAAAAAAAATAGGCCACCCAAATATAGCCACAGGCTCGTCCTTCAGGAAAGGACTGGACGTGGCACTCAGGGCCCTGGTCTGTGACAAGGTGATGCTCAAGGTTCCAAAGCTGGGAATTGATGATCCTGGATTCTGGGATTCAGAGATTTTGGGGGGCAACAGAATGCAGCTCGTAGGAAATTGGGTTTTCTCTGACATACTGCAGCATTCCTGCACAGACACAAACTTTCCCTGGATAACCCCTCAGCTATTTGTTGGTATTAAATTCCATCTTTAGCTTGCCACATAAAACACCTTGGAGACTTTGTGCCTTCCATAAAATATTTCAAAAGGCAGCTTCTCGCCCACACAGGCAGCTCAGTGCCTTCAAAGTGTGCCCCAACCCCAAAAGAGAGCTGCTAGAACGTCTCTATTAGTGATTAATATACTTCCAAGTCCATGCATTAATTAAAATAAAATTAACACGCCGGGAAGAAAAACTCCTGAACAGAACTGGCCACGAAAACATCTTCAGTTCAGCACAGCCAGCAATTTCCTCCTATATTTAGGGAAAAACCAGTTATGGATCTGACCACTGCTTCGTGTCAATAACAACATTCCCAAGGATTGGGAACAAACTGGCAAATATGGGAAGCCCCTGGGGGTTGGATGGACAGGAGAGTCTCTCCGGATGGAGCAGCCAGTGCAGAAAAACGTGGAGAGGGATAATTTTAGTTGGATTTATGAACCGGGACCAGTTCAGCTGCCTCCATGGCAGTGCAGCTCCTCTGGTGCAGATCTCCCTCCTCATGGAGGCCATCCAGGCAGAGCTAATGGAGCAGTAACTTCTTTCAAAAACAAGGAACGTTGGGAACGCCGGCGTGGAGAGCGAGGCCAAAGGCAGAGAACTCCCCTTTGCTGTGTCCAACAGCAATATCTGAACTTCATCCCTCATGGATGCTCCCTAAAAATGCAGCTCACGTGGAAAACAGCAACTGCTGAAGAGGAGAAGGAACTGCTGCAAGGAATTCAGGAGAAGTTGCCACTGTCAGTGGAGAGGAAAGCGCCCAGGGCATGGAATCTACTGGATTGTAATCAATAAAAAATACCCCACAATGATTCTGTGTCACATTACACCAAAATGTGTAATTTTCTGATATCACCGGTGCAACATTTTTAGCCATAAATTTTAGGCTGAAACCCTCAAAATCACCACAGCGAACGCTCAATTCTAAAAAGTGACAACTTAGACGATTTTTTAATTTTTAAAACAAAAACTTCCTTCTATGTTTTACCCGAGAACTCACAAAAAGAGAGAATTCCTCACGGATCACTGCCACGAATAAAACAGAGACGCTGGTGTACAAATATCGATCGTTCCCTTCCAGCCAGCCCCCAGCTGGCAGGGAAAGGGTTAATCCTGGGAACACTGGAGCTTTATGGTGTGCACAGCCAGAATTAGCTCCCACCCCAAAATGAAACACCGGCAAAGCTGTCCTGCATTAAGGGGACTGGAACTCCATAATAATTTATGAACTGGACTCTGGTTTTTTACACCCCGGCCAAACAATGGCGAGGCAGGAGGTCCGAGGAAGCCGAGGGTTAAAGGTGATTTTGTAGTACCTGAATTCCCTTCAATAACTCAACACATGACCATTAGCCTGCTTTATCTGCCTCTATTAAGAAGAGTTGATGAAAACTTTTAATCTGCTTCCCAATGGCTCCAGGCACTGGGGGGATAGGAGCTTGTTTTGTTGGGAGCGTGGATATATCCAAAAAAATAAAAGAAAAAGTGGGGAGTGGGGTTGCCCAGCCCTCAGCAGGGATTTAGGAACTGTGTCCTCGCTGTGGGCTATGGGGGACAGTGCCCTGTCCACACCTTTGCCCAGGTTAGGGATAGATGGGATATCAGGGAGAAATTCCTCCCTGGGAAGGTGGGATGGAATTCCCAGAGAAGCTGTGGCTGCCCCATCCGTGGAAGTGTCCAAGGCCAGGTTGGACAGGGCTTGGAGCACCCTGGGATAGTGGAAGGCGTCATGGGGTGGAATTAAATAATCCTCCAGGTCCCTTCCAACTCAAACCATTCCACGATTTCTGGGAGAAAACATCAATCATAAATCACCACTGACTTACTACAGGTGACAAATCACATTTTTCCTTACATCAGGATGACTTCCTGCACATTCCCTCATGTCCTTCCCACTGCCCCAACACCAGCTCTGTCCCAAGGGGTTCCTGGCCTTACAAATCCCACCCTGCAGCCCCTCCTGCTCCCAGAGCACCCTGTGCACAGATCCCAGGGCTCCCCTTCTCCCTCTGTCTCAGCACCCAGCAATCCAGCACCAGAAACTGAGCAAATTCATCACACTTTGCCCCAAAACACCACGACTTTGGCCGACAACAAAGTTGCCAAAAATAATCCGTTCAGGAGCTGGATGTGGTGGCAGCTGTGGGGATTTCACAGCAGGGAGGTTTCCCCTGCTCCTCCTCAGCTTGGCACCACTCTCACTGTACAACAGGTTTAATGCCTGGAGTGGAAGTTGTGAGTGGAGAATCCGAATGGAGAGCATCACCTGGGAGAAGGGAACGGGATCTCCCTCAGTCCTACAGCCTCACCTTACCCAAAATCTGTCTGCACTTCTTCAGCAGTGCTCTGGCAGCACATTTTAAACATCACCTCTCCACCTCCAGGCCCTCGTGGTGCATCCCTTTTAAACAAACCAGGATGGAATTAACCCAGTGGATCACCCAGCCCTGCCCTGCAACTCCAGCTACTCTATGTGTATTTGAGGATTCAAAGAAAATAAACAGAACTAAACTGGAAACCCTGAAAGGGGAATTTTAAATTTATTTATTTATTTATTTGTTTGGAAGTGGATTATTTATTTATATGCAAAGCCAAGCCAGAGGCATCTACTGCCTTAAAGCCTCTGCAAACCGAGCCACTGCTTAAAGAGAACAAATTGGGGATGTTTCAGGAACTTCCAAGAGGAATAAACAGCATGGGCCCAAAGCAGAGGGCAAATATTGAGCAATTCCCAAAATCAGTCACATCCAAGGTAACAAATGAAAGCCCTTCGAGATACCCACTGCACATTCCCAGGGTTGCTGGGGCCACACCTCGCCCTGGAGGATTATTTACCTTTCCAGGCAAATCCATCATCCCGCTGACATTCCCAGCAAACACAAACAAGGAAACTCCTCTTTGTTGCTGCGTTTTCGGGAGAGCAGAGCCAAGGCTCAGTTCGGGGGGGGATGGATCACCCCGGGATTTACCCTCAGCACGGGATAGGGCTGAACGGCTCCGGGAAATCCAGGAGCTCCGGGAATCCAGCCACAGGGACAGGATCACACCTGCCACAACACAGCCTCTCCTCGTCCCCAGGGCAGTAAACACCCTTTGATCAGGACAGGGAGCCCTGGGACAGACACCTGCCACAGCCCGGGGCCTCGGAGCCCCAGTGAGCAGGGGGGATGTGGGATGGGACCACCGACAATCCCTTTGGACCCTCCAATTCCCATTCCGGGACAGGATGGCACAGCCAGGGAAACACAGCAGGGAAAGGAGTTATTTCCTTCATCCCCTTTGCTCCGTGGGGCCTGTCCCGAATGGCACCAACACCACCTTCCTGTTCCAACCAAACCAACTAAATTGGGATTAATCCGTGCTCCTGGTTAGCACGAGTCTGGAAAGAGCTTTATTTGCTCGGATTCCACAGCAGGAAGCTGAGGATGAGGGGATGAGCTGCCTGCAGTCCCCTGGGATGGCCGGGACAGTGCCAGGGATGTGCAGCTCCCATGGGCTCCTCACCAAACCACAGAGGAACAGGGGATGGCACCAAGGGACAGGGTCAGAGCACCCCGATTTCTGCAGGCACAGACCACAGAAGCTCTCAAATATAAACCTTGGGGCCTAAACCAGCCCAAAGCCCAAAGGACAGGAGTATTTTTAATTTAATAACCAGTCCTGCAGGGACAAACAAGGTGGGAAAGGCAAGGGAGCTGCTTTTCCTTCCCAACAGCTCTGCAAGGGTCAAAACATCCCCGCCCCGTGCTGGTGACAAAATGTTATTTATATTCATTTGTGTGTGCTGGGGCTCAGGGGACGAGCTGAGGGTTTGGGGGAGCAGCGGGCAGAGCACTTTGCTGATGACGCAAAATCCCATTTTTAGAGGAACGTCAGAAAATCCTGCAATCACTGAGACTGGAAAAGCCCTACAAGATCCTCGAGTTCCACCTGTGCCCGATCCCCACCTTGTCACCAGCCCAGAGCACCGAGTGCCACATCCAATCTCTCCTGGGATACTTCCAGGGATGGGGACTCCAAACCTCCCTGGGCACTTCCAAAGCTCAGAATCCCGTTCTCTTGTCCTTCAGCTCTGTGTTTGACACCAAAATGAGAAATAAATTCGTGATTCAAATGACAAATTGCTCTTCCAAAGCATGGCATAACCAAGGTGTTGGGAAGCACACGCTTGCCTGCCCGCCTCCCAAAAGCAGCACCGACTGGAATCCCAAGGAGTAATATCCCCCTGGCACAGATCTGAAACCCCAAAAGCCATGGGGCCACCGAGGGTCTGTCCCTGTCCCCAAGCTGGGCACAGTGGAGGGGTTGCTGTGGCTTTTGGTGGCAGCCAAGAGAGAAACACCACAGAGCCCGAGGAGAGGATGGAAAGAGAGGGAGAAAGGAGGAGAGGCAAGTTAGGGACTTCACACCTGGAATATGTTTAGGAAATGGAATTAAAACAACTCCTGAGCCCCGTTACTGAACTGCTGCAGTGGTTTGAAACTCCTGCTCTTCTGGGCACCCTGTGCCAGGGCCTCCCCACCCTCCCAGCCAGGAATTCCTTCCCAAAATCCCACCTATCCCTGCCCTCCAGCAGTGGGAAGCCATTCCCTGTGTCCTGTCACTCCATCCCTTGTCCCCAGTCCCTCTCCAGCTTTCCTGGAGCCCCTTTAGGTCCTGGAAGGGGCTCTGAGATCTCTCTGGAACCTTCAATTCTCCAGGTGAACATTCCCAGCTCTCCCAGAGCAGAGGGGTTCCCTGGGAGGAGCAATCCCCACACCCACAATGGAAATGCCGGGCTGGGAGAAGCAGAATCCACCAAAAAAAAAAAAAAAAATCAGGAATAAACCAAACCCTCTCCTCTCCCTGTAACCCTCATAGACAGGAACAGGAACTGGAAGTTGACCAGTTTGGGGTTTGAAATCCCCCAGGACATGAACCCAGCCCCTCCTCTCCCTCTCTCCCTCAAGCCCTGTGTAATCTTCATGCAGGTAAGAAAATAAAAGCTCAATTAGAGCTACTGTAACTCCCCAATTGTTTAGACATAATTGTCTAAATAAAATAAAGGGCTTAATTAGCAAGATCATCAACATAAAGGCAGATTTGAATAAACAGTTGCTGCATCAGTCACAAGCAATTAAGGTTCCTCTTGATTAGAGCAATCTCAGCTGGATGCAGATGTTTTTAATAATGCAAATATTTTTCCTACTTGGAATAATTAAGCCCGCTATTTTTTAAAAGGAACTCTGCAAAGGCTGGTGCTGGGAATAATCAATATTTCCCGTTCTCCCCCAGGAACCACATCATCCCTGAGAAGGGAATTTTCAACAGCAAGGGAATTGTCCTCTGTCTGAGGACTTACAAGAAATACTTTTGTGTCCCACTTTAGTCAAACAACAAAAAAAACCTGGCCTTTAAAGGTGTCTCCCAGCCCAAACCATTCCAGGATTCTCTGATTTCACCTGAAATAAGGATAGAAATGGAAGCAACCTGTACCCAGTGACACTGGGTTTCTATCCATTAATACAAACGGAACACGCACAATGGGATATTTTTAGGGGCAGATGAAGGAAGGACTCACAGAAATGACCTCCTGTGACGGATTTGATGAAGTTCCAAACCAACTGACTGCTCCTGGCACATGCTGCCCTGCAGAGATCCCAAAATGGGAGTGTTCCCACCCTGTGAGCCCCGTCTCAAGGCTGGATTTTATCACCCTGGAGGTCTTTTCCAACCTAAACTATTCCATCCCTGCCTCTGTCCCCACAGGGCTCAGCCAGGACAGCGGTTTGGAAGATTTCATCCACACAGGAATATGAAAAGCCACTCATTTAACCCCCTCTGCATGGGCTTTGCTCCTTGCTGGAAATCAAGGGATGGTAAAAATAAGTAAATAAGTAAATCAAACAATCAATCAATCAATCAATCAATCAATCACCCTGCAACTTAATTCTGGTGGTGCCCAGGGCAGCTCCTGTCAGTGCTGAATTCCTCCTCCTGTGGCTGATCCATCTGCACACGCCGCTAATCAGCTCAGCCCTCCCTCCCCTCTGCCCCAAACTGCATTTAAAACACAAATAATAATAATAAACCACCATAAAAACGTCACCGGACAAAGCAAATACACCAGAACCCCGAACCTGCTCTCACTGATATTTTATCCCGGCCCCTATAAAATTAACTTTTACAACTTTTACTGGCAACTCCAACCTGGGTCGAAATTATTCTCTGATTACTGTGCCCATATATCTCAGGGCAGCCAGTGACCCTCATCCAATTACCTTCAGGAACGCTTTGCACACATCCAGGCTCCACAATTAAATCTGGGATAACGCACACCCCACTCCCAGGGCGGAAAAGTCTCCCTGGATGATTTGAAACGTGGGAAAAAAAAAAAAAAAAAAAAAAAAAAAAAAAAAAAAAAAAAAAAATTAAAAAAAAAAATTTGCTCCTTTAATCCTAAAATCAATCATGCACAAACTTTAATGGCCTGGGAGGGTCGTGAGGGGTTGGTTTTTTTTGTTTTATTCAAATAAAAGCCCCTCAGCATGCACGGTGCTGGCTTTAATTTCCTTGAGTAAACAGCGTGTTGTGCAGGGAAGAGGAATACCTGGAATTTCGGCTCGTTACTGCCCTATGAAATACGTCCCCAACGCCAGGTCTGGCTGCGGGATTTAAGCCTGACTTAGTGCAGCTGCTCCAGCCCAAGTGTCAGGACGTGGAGTTTAACTAGCCCGGGCTGTGCCGAATGCTGCAGTCAGATTCTGCTCACGCTGAGCAGCTCTGCCTTAAACGGCCCCAAAAGCCCTAAAAGGGAAGGAGGGTGAGGAATGGGAAGTTTTGACTGCAGTGGATCAGAGGCAGCTCCCAGGTTGCTCAGGTTTGGGGGGAATGGCTTCCCATCGGATTTAGGTTTCCTACAGGTTTCCTTTAGGTTTCCATCGCTTTAAGGTTTCTTATAACCCCGGAGGAGCTCCAGAGCATGGGGCTGTGGCATAGATCCTTTGGGAAGTGGGTGCTGCTCCCAAAGGATCCCAGCCCTCGGGAATGCTCCCCACGGAGCCCGGCTCAGCACCTCCACTCGCAGGGATCGGAGACATCCTGGTATGGATACGAAAAAGGCCTCAGCAGGGAATTTCTTTAGCTTTTGCAGCTTTTTGTGAAAGTTCTGTCTCTCCCATGTAAAGAATTTAAAACAATGCTACAGTTTTGCAAACTTCTACACCTGCAGTTGTTTGTCAAGGATTGTTTTGGTTTTAACTGGAAAAACATCCAGAAACGAATGTCTCAGAACTTGGTCAATCACCTCGAGGGGTGGATGGCCAAGGGACCAATTACTTTATGCCATTCAACACGCTTCTGTGCATTAACATATAAAAGCTGTTCAATTTTCCATTAAATTCCCTTACTTCGGATCATCTCTTGGGTGCTTGGACTGTGTTGTTCTTTACCCGTTTGGGGTGCTACAGCGACATCCCGGAACGATTCCGTGTCTGTGATCCCGCTTTAATTCCTGAGTGATCAGTGACAGCTTGGGGAAGCAGCTGGGGATTACTGCCCCTGACACACTTCCCCCATCCCGATTTATCCCGGGGCTGATGGACACATTCCTCATCTGCCAGCAGCTCCGCTCCCCAGCTGCGGATCCCCCTGGAAAAGGGGGAGGTTTTTAGGGAAAACCTTGTGTGAGCACTGCGAGGGCAGAACCTGGGCCTGGAAGCACAAATTAAATGTGGAAAGCTAAAAAGGCCTGGAATCTGCTGATTGCTTATCGTAAATTTCAATTTAAGACTATGAATTGCAATATAAATGATATAATTCTGTACAATACAACTTTGTTTAACAGCCACTGTCTGTAAGCTGGAATTTGCCATGCAAAAAAAATGGAAGAGACAATAAAACAATAAAAACAACAATAAAAAGGCAGAAAATTCCAACTCTATCTAGAGATATCTAGGGATATCCAGGCTTGCTCCAGCAGCACTCCCAAAAGCCAGAGCTCAGTCAGCAGACGAAGAGCAGAACAGTGGAAATCCTCACAGAAAAAGGATGGAATTGAGTACAAAAAGCAAATCTGAAGAATAATCAATAAACCCCAAACTAAGCAGCACAGGAGAGGAGCACAAACAGCATCAGAAAGAATCCTAAAATCTCCTGAGCTGGAAGGGACCCATGAGGATCATCAAGTCCAACTCCTGGCCCTGCACAGGACAATCCCAAAAATCCCACCCTGTGCTGAGAGCATCAGCTCCACCTGAGCCTGCCAAACCCTGGGCATCATCCCTGATGTTAAAAATCAAACAGAGGGGTGACTCCACCTCTCCCGAGGGGTTTGGGAGGGAGCTGCAGAGGAAACCACGCTGAAACGAGCTGTCAGGAAATCCTCCCATCCAAAGAATCTGAAAGGACAGGCAGGGAATGGGGAAGAGAAGTGTGAAAATAGGAGAGGGAGGAGAAGGCCCCGTGATGCCCTCAGGTATTCCATGTGCAGATCCTGCGTTTGGCTGGGATGCACAAAGGGCTCCTTCTTCCGAGGGGAGAGAGAGCCATGCAGAACATTCACCATGGCTAATTAATTTTGGCCCCTCAATTACCAGGGGGATCTCGTGACACAGCTTTATTTGTAGCCTCTTTTTTTTTTTTCTTTTTAATAAACAAAGAGCAGATAAGAAGCGTGACACCTTTAATGGCGTTACAATGGCTTTCCTGCCAGCTCATCCCACGTGGAAAGCCTTGTCCTGCCTTTGGGAGTCCCACACTCATCCCTAATCCTATCATCCACAAGGACATCACAGAACCATGGAATGGTTTGGGTTGGAAGAGATCCTAAAGCTCATCCCATTCCAAGCCCTTTCCACAGGAATATCCATCCAAATCCTCCAGGCAATGGAAATGCAAGTGGAAAATGGAAAAGCACTAGAAATGGAATTACTTCAGGTATCAGAGCAGAGAAAATCCTACTTTATTACAAAAGATTTGCTGCCTCCGTCGCCGCGTTCGGGCAGGAGCTGCCCAGAGCTCCTGGACAAAACCCACAGGAATAAACAACACTGTGGGATTTTTTTTTTCAACTGGAAAGGGAAAAGCTGTTTTTTCTACACCCCAACACAGATTTCCACACCAACAGCCACATGAAAATCATTCCCCAAACACGCCGTGGGCAGAGCTGCTGCCAGCGTGCCCATGGGGAGCTGGGGACCTTCACACCAGAGCCAAACTCACCGAAAATGTGACAACACCTTGATAACTTTGGGGTGAAGCCCCTGGGGAGAACCCAACCTGCTCCCTCCTCCTCCTCCTGTCCCTGCAAAGGACACGGAGCAGCCACGTGTGCCTGGGAATAATGGGGACATTCTTCCACCCACCCCAAGCCTCCCACGGGAGGGCCCAGGGCGGCCGCAGAAACGTTTTATTTAAAGGAACAAAGGACATTCCCTGAGCGCCCTGGGGCTGGAAATAAACCCTAAAGCCAAGAGTTTGTCCTCATAGCTTTAATATCCAGGGGAGAATTCCATGAAATGGTGTTTAAAGGACCAGGATCAACCATGTGGGATAATATAAAATATATTCATGGTTTGGCAGTTGCCAGAGCAGAATCTGCCTCTCACAAATGAACTTCTGCAACCCAGAAGCTCTTTCCAAGGAGAAGACCAACACGAAGCCTCCAAAGAAACTTAGAAACACCTGGTTTTCCACAAATCCTTGGTTTAGTTCAACAAAACAAGCCAGCAGAGGCCTTCCCTTGTCCCAGAGGGAGGGTTTGGGATGCTCCAGCACCATGGGAAGCACTGGGTGGCTCTCCTAGACACAGCCTAAGCCAAGGATCCTACAAAAGCAGCCAGATCTCTGGGATCAAGCCACGGTCCCACCCAGGAGAGAGCTCCTGGGGCAGCAGCTGAAGGCTCCAACAGCATCAATGCCTTCTCAGCTCTCTCTCCCTCATGGACACACCGTGCCAAAGCCATAAGGGCTGTGCCAGCAGGAGCCGAAATTCCCAGTTCCTCCAGCTCTGCATCTCCTCCTCCTCCTCATCCCTCATCAACATCCCTGCCCCACCACGCTTCCTGTGGCATCAGCTCCGTGGCACCTCAGCATTCCCAGGGTTTCAGCCATCCCACACCCCCTCTAACCCCATCCCCTCCCACCCCTGTGCCAGGTTTGCCTTCTCCAGCAGCACCCATCTGGTTTCAACCCCACGATCCCAAGCCTTTGTGCACCTACATCCATAAAAATCCTATCCTGGACTGTCA
The DNA here is from genome assembly GCA_013397055.1 of Pachycephala philippinensis. NCBI lineage: Eukaryota > Metazoa > Chordata > Aves > Passeriformes > Pachycephala > Pachycephala philippinensis. The sequence goes on from VWZT01016009.1 coordinate 100,758, forward strand.
CAACTCACCACATGGAAGTGGTTATTACAGTGGAGCCCCTGATGGAATTCCTGTCACTGGGAAGGTGGTGATGCCTAAAGAGGCCAACCTAGGAACAGAGACTGGACAGGAGTAAGGGAATAAAGGTGGATATTTATTTGAAAGGCCTTCAGAGGCACACCCTGGGCAGGCCAAAGGCTGCACCCAAGATGGACCCCGAGTCACGAGTTCTTCACACTTTTATAGCTTTGGTCCATTTGCATCTCAACCCAATTTCACCAATTAAACTTTAGCTAATGATGGAATTTCCCCTCAGCTTGCCCCCCTTCTCAAGATGCTGGGTTACACATTTTGGGCCTAGGCCGGGCTGGGTGTCCTTGGAGAGCAGCCTGGAGAGGCTTTGTTCTGTCTGTCTCAGCATGAGAGAGCAGCAGCTCCCAGGCTACAGGACACTGCAGAGTTACACACTGGGAATGCAGAGTTTGAAAAATATAAAAGTTAAAACCTAAGGCATCAGTGGGAATATCCCATCCCTGCTGCAGAGCAGAGCAAATGCTCAGCTGAGAACCACAAGGTGCCTTGAAATTCCTATTTTTCCATAAAGATAAGCCTTGGATCCCTCCAGAATGAGCAGATCCCGCAGCAGGCTTGATCCAGAATTTGGGGAGACGAGCAACTCCTGATGTTTTTGGGTTCTCCAAAGGCTGCTTTAAATGAAAAATGAAAAAGGAAAGAGCTCTCCTGCCACACAACTCAGCATAAAGCACATTTCTGGGCAAACTGCAAAAGTTTAAACCATCCCCAAAAATCAGACACGGAACAACTTCAATCTGGCAAAACACCAGCCGTGCTTGGAACCCCATATCCAGCCAAAGGAATGCTGGGCCTGGGAAGGATGGTTCAGAAAGAGATAAAGTATTAAATTTCTGCTAAATCTCAAGCAATAAAATCAAATTCGAGCTCGGAGGGAAGGGAATGAAAAGGCAAATGTGTAATTGCTGGGTGAAATTTGTGTTTCATTTACTCGAGAGGGACATTTTGGAGTTTATCAAAACCAGCTGCTGTCACAGACACACATCTATGGTCCTGGAACAGGGATGTGATTTATCCCATGAAATCTGGAAACGAAACAAGACAAAGCTCTCAATATCTTTTATAATAAATTCTTTCAACAGGTAAAGCAAATACCAGAGCAAGTTTTCCTAATGGGTTACAACAACAAAAATCAGGAATCCAGGAGCTCTGGATGGTTTTTAGTTTTTAATGGTTTTGGGCTCTCCAAAGCCATGAAACCATTAAAAATGTGGGATATTAAATGGTGAGTTAATTACTGCCCACTGACACCTGTAGCTCTGACACGCCCACGGCACACTCAGGATCAGGATGAACAAAATTCCTGGGAAAGGATTCTTCCCAAGATGCTTTTAGGAGAGCAAATTTTGGCTGAAAGTCAAATATTTGGCTACAAATCCAATATTCCCACGGGCTGGCACCTTCCCAGCACGGATTCAGGACCACATCAGGCATTGTGGGAACTCCTGGTCCCACAGCCAAACCCCATTCCCGGGATTTGATGGTCCTTACTCCCCATTCCCAAGCCGTGGGACAAACTGCAGAACAGAAGCCCAAGGTCTGGCATCACCTCAAGCTCAAATCGAAAATCAAAAAGTGGGGATCATCTTCAGGGAACCAGGACTTGGAAAGTGGCAATGAGATCCATGGATGAAGGAAGGATCAAAGGAAGAGGAGAAGGAGGAGATCTAAAGAAGGCAATTCTCTGTTTTTTGGGATTAAAGGCAGCTCTTCTGTAACAGCAGGAGAAACAAACTTCAAATCATCATTTCATCCACTACTCGAGGATAAAAATTCCCGCCTGGAATCTCTAGCAGGCCCTAAAAAAGGACGTGGACTAAAAATCTCCAGGGAAATACATCAGTGTATGGATATATAGGGGTTTACTCCGGGAATGTCACAGCACACCCTACAAAGGGCTCTCCTGCCACAAAAACCACAAGGATTGGCCCCATCATTGGAGGGGATGGGGCCAAAAATGCAATAAAAGGCTCCTGAATGTGTCAAGGAGCACCCGGGATAACTCAGGGAAAGGCAAACTTAACGTTCTCCATGAGGATCTGGCTAAATGATTAAATTTTAATTAACCACCGAAGGGATTTCACCCTGTTTTGGCCACCACCTTTAACCAGGCCAGCGCCTCAGCAGCACTAAAAAACCCTAGATCTGGTATAAAGATGTGAATTAAGATCAGCAGTGAGAGATTCCATGGAGGTGGAGGAATCCATGCACCCTCTGGAGCAGGGCAGAGCTGCTCATGGGCCCCGACACAGCCCGAGGGCAGCAGTGACCCCCTGACCCCACTGCCCCCTGAGCCAGCGGGATCCAGCCTTCCCAAACCTACCATCAGCACTGCAGCCAGACCCCTGGGATTTATCCTCCCATTTATTCCTGTATTTCCAGCATTTTGGGATTGTTTGTGTCCTGTTTGACTGCAAGGTTCTCACTGCTGTTCACGCCCCTAAAATGTGAAATACACCCCAAAATCCATCCCAAAATCCCCGTCTGCAGCATCACCTCCCAACGTTTATCCATGCAACAGGCAGCCCTTTGTTCTTCCATGGAGGAGAGTAACCTATCCTATCCTAAAGGGAACTTTTCCTTCAGTCCAGGGTGTAAACTGAACCAAAGTGCCGGAGGAACAGGCAGGAATTCCAGAGGGGTCCCCCAGAAACCCCCAGCCCCAGAAACCCCCAGCCTCAGAAAGCCCCAGCCCCAACAGCTCCCATGGAGGTGACAGATAAAATCCTGGAGGATAGGAAACATCGGACATCCAGGAGAAGTTAGGAACATCCTAACTGGCAATTAAACCCATTCCATGTGTGATGTTGAGGCAATGCTGCTAAAATCCTGGATTCTTGCCCAAAAAAGTGCTCTGGGAGGGAGATGCTGCAGCCTGGCACGAGCACAGGGCAGGAAACCTGCATTTATCCCTGGCAGATAAAACAGGAGACAGGAGTGAGGGAAATCCCTGCTCCCCTGGGACCTTGGAGGGTCCCACTCCTCGTGCTGGGTCACTCTTTGGTTATTCCAGCTTGGAAGGAGACTGAGACCCAAAAATTCCTACAGGATACAGACACTAAACAGGGCAAAGCCATGGATAAATGGGTTTAAACTGCCAGAGAGCAGGGATAGATGGGATTTTGGGAAGGAATCCAGGGTGGGGAGGCCCTGGCACAGATTCCCAGAGAAGCTGTGGCTGCCCCTGGATCCCTGGAAGTGTCCAAGGCCAGGCTGGACGGGGCTTGGAGCAACCTGGGACAGTGGAAGGTGTCCCTGCCCATGGGCTGCAGGAATCTGGAGAGGCACAGGCACATGAACTTTAATCTCAGCAGGTTCCAAATCCAGCTCCTGTCTGCATCATAAACCCAGAGTTTAATTAGGAAAGTCAGGTCTGACCAGCTCTGGGACCCTCCCCTTTGATAACCGTGCCCACATCATCCTTCCACTTCTCCTGGCACAGCAAAGAGCTCTCCTTGGCTGCCGCTCCCTCCTGTCAATCCCCGTGCCCTCGGATAGTTCAGGTTCAATGTTCAAAGGGAGGGAAATGCCCATCAGCTCTGTTTACCAACACAGCTGCTGAGGGAGAGCGAAGGGAGGAAGCACTTGGAGCTGCCTGGAGCCCTCAGGATCCATCCCGCTCCCTGCCCATGGGGAACTCCTGCTGGAGGTGCTGGAAAAACCCTTAATGATGATTTTCAGCAACTTAAAAGTGTGGCAGCTACATTAAAAATCCTTAACGAGGGACAGAAAGAGCCCAGAAACATTCCCAGCCCGTTCCCACATCCAGCTGTTCAATTCCCACATCTGCGCCGGTGTTCCCAGTCCCTCGGCTGAGATCAGAGCAGGACGGGGTCTCACATCACCTGCCAAGCTCTCACAGGCTGCTAAAATTGCAATTAACTCCTTGAGTTAAAATATTCCCCTCTTCTCCTCGGGGCCAAGGATAACACATTCCAGCAGATTTCCATTGTGGGCCACTTGCAAACTGTTCATGGCAGCTCTTGCCTTACAGATTTACCAACCCTGGGGGATGCCACGTGGACCAGAGCCACCTCCATGGGGACACTCCTGCTCCTCCTGCAGGTGACAGGGATGAGGGAGGGAATTCTGCCTCTCTGCCCCGCTCAGGTGAGACCCCAGCTGCACAGGGAGGACGTGGAGCTGCTGGAGAGAGTCCAGAGGAGGCACCAGGATGAGCAGAGGGATGGAGCAGCTCTGCTGGGAGAACCGGGACTGTTCAGCCTGGAGAGGAGGAGCTTTGGGGTGACCTCATTGTGGCCTTCCAGAACCCGAAGGGGCTCCAGCAGTTGCTGGTTGAAGACTCCCCACATTATGTGCAGAGATGGCCTGACACCCTCAAGCTATAAAAGCAGAAATATTCCTGAGGGAAAAGAGGGGTGGAAAAGGGATTTTGGTCCCAACTCCCCCGCGGTGTGGAATTCTGCGCTGAGAGAAGAGCAGAACCAGCAGCAGGACTCCAGGAGTTCTCCTTCCTTAGGGAAGGGGAGTTCATGGAACTCATTGGCTCCAGGATAAGAAATCCTTCTCCTTGCTTGTCCCACCAAGCTTTAATTCCGTGCCCTCAGCAGCTGATGGGAAACCCCAGCACAGGGGAAAGGTGGGCACTCCCTCACCTCATCCCAGAATCCATAAAGCCATGGACTGATTGCAGACACTGCCCAGCTACAGCCAAACAGATCCAACGTGACAGTGGGAAATTCAATCTTGTCCCGGGCTAATTGGACACGATCCAGCTCAGCCCTGTCATATGTCCTGATTAATGCTGAGGCAAGAAAAGCCCTTTCAGCCACCGAGACTGAGAGGGAACAGGAAGAATCTGATCCTTGGAAAACCCAGATCAGTGAATTCATGGATAGGAGGAAGAGAAATGCTGTTTAATACAGATATTTCCACGATCTTGGCAAGGGCAGCAAGTCACAATCCCTGTTTTCCATGTAAATTGGTCAAGAGGGAAAAGCCTCTGGAGAGCGCCTGGAGGAATCAAAGCTTTTCCCCTGGAATGGGGAATGACAGCAGGGTTAGGGAGAAGTTTTATTTCTTTCTCTTGAGCGATTTGAAGGCAGACTAGAAAACTTGGTTATGAAATTCCATAACTACAAATCCCAGAAGTGGAAGAAATGGGTCTGAAAATGGGAACGCTCCTAAGGCTGGGAAGAGAAACCAATGTCTCATATCTGACTCCACATGGGAATTTCATAGCTTCAAAAAAAAAAAAAATTAAACATTTCAAATTTAAAAAAAAAAATAGGAAAGGGTGTCCTATTTTAAACTGGTGGGAAAAGGGATTCCCTCCTGCTTTTATGGGAATTTTATCCCAAAAGTGGCTGGTTTTTGTTGCAGCACAAATGACATCACACAGGAGATGATTGGACAGTTCCACACACGATTTTACTGATCTGGGAAGTTTTTAGGGTTGAAAGAGCTAATCCACACCGAGTTTCCCTCCCAGCTTTTCTGGAGAATGCATTCCAAAAACGATAAGCAAATTATCTTACATCAGATCTAATTACAGAAGCTCCTAATTACACATCCCCATTTGGAGGCAGCAGAGCAAACGCTGCGCTTCCCAGAACAGCAATTCCTGCAGTGCACAGTAAATCAGCTTGTGCTTGCCACTGATTTGAAACTTTAACCTATAAATTAAATTAATAAGAGACAAAGGCTTCTTTTGTGCATTTGCAAGCCTGTAGGATTTTAGAAATAATAGGACTGGAAAGTGATTTATATTCCAAGATTCAAGGTCAGTTTAGCGCACACGACTTCGGAGCAAAACACCACAGCAGAAACTTCAAATTAACTCGTTCCTGCACCCCGCTAACCCTGGATTCTTCTTTTTCCAGAGCTACAAGGGCTTGCTGTGAGCACTGGAGTACTCAGACGACAGAAAAAACTTGGAAGAAAATGTGGAATTCTTCCCGATCTCTGGGAAGGAGGGAAATGTGCCTGGGAATTGGCTCAGGCCATTGGCCCCTGATCACTGAGGTGACACAACCTGTGAGCTGCACTTCACATCAGTGTATGTCCAACACGGAAAGCTTAAAACCACAGGGAATTCCATGGAAATGGCACAAATGAACTGGAAATTGGAGCTATGCAAATAAAGGGAAGGGCTCCACTATTTCTAACATTCTGCCCGTGGTGGGCTCTTCTCCTGGCCAGACCCTGTTTTATTCTGGGGGAATAAAATTCAAGCTGAGCTTAAAACCTTTGGTGCATGACAAAAAATGTTATCGTGGAATCATGGAATGGTTTAAGTTGGAAGGGTCTTAAAGCTCAACCATTCCCACCCCTACCATGGGCAGGGACATCTTCCACTGTCCCAGGGTGCTCCAATCCCTGTCCATCCTGGCCTTGGACACTGCCAGGGATCCAGGGGCAGCCACAGCTTCTCTGGGCACCCTGTGCCAGGAATGTTAACCAGAGAATTGGGATTGGTTATTACATTTATTCCCTGCAGAAAATCCCAGTAAGAATATGGAGGAGGAGAGATGTGAACCCCCATCCACCCCTGGGAATGCAGCTCCTCTAGCAGAACTGAGGGAAGGGACCTGGAACGAGGGTAAATTCCCTACAAACTCTGAGAAAGGTGGGAATGGATGGGAAAGATGACTCTCCCTAAACTTCACCTGCTAAGGAGAAGACCAGGAAAGAGACTATTTAATGTCCCTAAGTGCCAGGAAGGATGAGAGGAAATGAATCTATTTATGGCCATGGGGATTAGTTCTGACCATTGGGAGAATCCAGGTGTGGACACATTGGGATGAGGGCTCTGGGCAAGGTCTGGAGGCCTCAAGGCCCCAAACTGGAGGCTGAGGACCGAGACACCTTTGTAGGAACAAAGGAGCTGCCAACAACATCCCAGGAGGCCCCTGGGCCTTTCTCTTCCCTAAAGCAAGAAGAAAAACAGACCTGGTAAAAAATTCCTCCCTGTGAGGATGGGGAGGCCCTGGAACAGATCCCCAGAGAAGCTGTGGCTGCCCCTGGATCCCTGGAAGTGTCCAAGGCCAGGTTGGACAGGGCTTGGAGCAGCCTGGGATAGTGGAAGGTGTTGGGGCTGGAACTGGATGGGCTTTAAGGTCCCTTCCAACCCAAACCATTCCATGTTGCTCCCAAAGACTGGAAAACGTTCTTCTGCCACTTCCCCCTCTCATTTCTGTCTTCCAGAAAGCATCAAAATTTGTCATCTTCCTTCTCTTTGCACATTTCTTAAAACACCCCATTAACTGGCTCATAAATCCGTAATTTAAATAATTACCAGAGCCTTGCCTCCGTTATCTTGCAAGATGCCAAACCTCCTGGGCCCTGCACATTCCAGGAGCTGTGCATTATTCCCCACAGCCCTGGGAGGCAGAGGGATGTGATGGGATCCAACATTCCTGCCCCTGGAGAAACCCAGAGAGGACAAGAGCCACACGCAGGGGCAGAGCTCAGAGAGCTGGTGGAGTGGCTGTTGTAAGGACTAATCTGATTAGGATTGAAAAAGACCAAAAGGGTGGAAGGGGGAGGAAAAGGGAATATTGAAGGGAAGTGAGGAGGGTCCTGGGTGGTCTGTAAACGAGCTGGGAACAGTAGGAGAGTGTAACGAAGAGATGAAATCCAATAGGTGTACAGGAAGCTTTCACTGGGCTTAAAACAAATCCGTAAGAAAAACAGCAAAGAATCCAGGAAGAGGAATTGTGTTACTGCTGGAAAGGGGATTGGCATATTCCCAATGCAGGCCCGGCCTGTGACTGACAGCTCCCACACCCCAAACCTCGCCACACAAAGTTCCCTGAGGGGGAATCTCCACGAAACCTTTGCTGGTTTATCCTGGTTTGGTTTGGTATTGCTGGGAATCATGGAAAGCTGAGGGAACCAGTGCGGGACACCAGTGGCAGGTGCCACCCACCTGCTCGGCAAAGGGGCAATCCCAGAAGGTGTTTTTGAGTAAATACAGAGTTTTGGTGAAGAACCCCAGAGAAAAAAGCAGATCTGAACTGCAGCAAAGAGAGAAATAAAATCCTGCCCCAATCCTGGTGCTCCACTGTCCGTGGAATCCATGTCTGGGAGGGATTATCACTGGAATTTACATAGAATTTACATGGAATTCTGGAATGGTTTGGGTTGGAAGGGACCTTAAAGCCCATCCAGTGCCACCCCTGCCATGGGCAGGCACACCTTCCACTATCCCAGGGTGCTCCAAGCCCCATCCAACCTGGCCTTGGACACTTCCAGGGATCCAGGGGCAGCCACAGCTTCTCTGGGCACCCTGTGCCAGGGCCTCACCACCCTCACAGGGAGGAATTCCTTCCCAATATCCCATCCAACCCTGCCCTCTGTCAGTGGGAAGCCATTCCCCCTTGTCCTGGCACTCCAGACCCCAAAGTTCCTGCATGGTTGTCCTTTGGGAAGTTTCTCCCTCAGCACCTGCCTACACCCACTTCCCTCCAGCAGGCCGTGGCTTTCCGAATCCAAAGCTGCTGGGGCTGTTTTCTGATGCTGATTCGCAGCTCCACCTTTTATTTTGGTAATTCCCTGACCAGACACTCCTCCCCCCTTCTCCTGAATTCCCTGCAGGATCCTGGACACAAAACTGATGCTGATTTGGAGGTGTTGGGACTCCACTTCCCACCCATCTGCCGCATCCGGTGCTCCAGGAACAGGAGCCAGACTCCTGGTCCAGCCCTGACTGACAGCAAACCCCTGCTCCCACCAGTGCCTGCCTCTGGAAAGCTGCTTCCCTGCCTGCTCTGCTTGGAATAAAATATCCCCCACCACGTCCCTGCATAAATCTGCTTTTGTTCTGCCTCAGGCCCGGTGTTATTAATCACCCTCGTTCTTCCGGCACATCCTTTGAGGGCACAAGCCCCGGAATTCCTTTCCACTTTTTAAACCCGGCCTAACTGGGCATCGCTGTCGATATTCATCATTCTGTCTCCTAAAACTGCAACTCCACCAGGACACTTACACTTCTGGGAATTCACTGCTCCGAGAGCTCAGCCCTCATTTTCCAAAGCGCTGCTCGTCTGCAGCACTTCTAAATCCTGGGAAACCCGGAATCCTTCCCAGAAGTGCTCAGCTGGAAGTGATATCCCTGAATCTCTGCCAGCAAACCCGACCTGTGCAAACCCAGCAACGCAGATCCTTCAAGCCAAGCCCAAATCCCAGCTTTAAAGCGTTTGCTCCCTCTTTTTATAAGTGATGGGCACCTTCAGAGCTGCAGAGCCAGCCCAGCCTTGGGAATAACAAACCTTTCCAGCAAACTGCATTCAAAGATCCCTTGAATCCATGTCAGAGTCCTGGGATTCATCTGGGAAGCTGTCTGAGATCAAGCCCTTCTTGCAGAGCCCCATACAAAGCCCAGATACAGCATAATGAGCTTTTGATGTCCTGCTGACATTTATCTGGCAATATTATTGCTCCAAGCACTTGCCCTAGGATGGGTCTCGTTATTCCATTGATCCCAGGCCAGCTCAGCCCTCGGCCCTTCCTCCAGCTTCATGCAACTCCCCAAAACCCAGCAGAGAATCCCCAAAACCCAGCAGAGAGCCCCCGATCCTCAGCTTCCAACCCCCCCCCCC
>VWZT01016009.1:117109-171530 GCA_013397055.1 Pachycephala philippinensis
GGGATGGGGACACGGAGTGGGGATGGGGACACGGAGCAGGGGATGGGGACGCGGAGTGGGGTCACGGACATGGAGCGGGGACAGGGACACGGAGCAGGGACACAGAGCAGGGATGGGGACACAGCAGGGATGGGGACACAGAGCTGGACTCAGAGATGCAATCAAAGTAATTATAGAGAAACAAAAGAGCAGCAGGGGAAGGAAGCTGCCAGCTCCCAGCACAGATGGCTGCACTGCTGACAGCTCTGCCCCACCTCAGGTTAGAGGTTGGCAGGGACACCAGCAGGTATCCCCTGCCCTGGGACTTCAGGGCAACAACTTGGGGACGTTTCCAAATCACTGGCTCCATTCCAGGGCTGGCAGCAATATTGGGATTAAATTTCTTTGCCTCAGTGATGAAGAGCAGAAAGGAATCAGTGGGCCAGAGCAGGAAGGACACCTGGGCAGGGATGGGCTGGAGCAGGAAGCCGTGCAATCAAGGCTTGCTTTGATGTCCGGGAGAGGTCCCTGATTAGGATCACAATATCCCAAATTGAGGAAAGCTTCACTAGTCAAAAGGTTGAAGCAGCTCTGTCATCTGCATACAATTAGGGGGTATTTGCCTACCTCTGACATTGCTCTAATTATAATGGTCCTGCTTTCTCCAGGAGAAAAACACTCGGAGTTTCTGGGAGTTTCGGAACCATGGCTGCTCCACAGGGAGCACCCCGAGGCTTCCTTACATTTGCAGCAGCGAAGGGATCAATGACCTTCCAGTGCTAAAATCTGAGCCCAGAGGAGGAGATTCCAGCGTTAGGGCATTATGAATTCCATCCAAATTCCAACAGAACTGGAACAGGTTGGAAGAGACCACAGTGGTTCCTCTGCTCCAAGCTCCCTGCTCACGCTAAAACAAATCTTCACTTGCAGCATTAAATAAAGCTTAGCACGTTTGGGGCTCAAAAGAAATTCAAAATTCCAATTAAAGACCCTCCAAAACTGTCCAGACCTCAGAAATATCCAGGAATATTCAGTTCCCAGGGCTGTGTGTCTGTCTGTCTGTCTGACATCTGAGAGCACAGAGCAGAGTTTATGAACTCCTGACTAGTAGAAAAGGGATGCAAAGTGCTATCAGCCAGGATTTCTGGGATGGGAAAGCAGTTTTATCTCCATGGATTTATTCAGCACATCCCAGCACTCTCCCCTCCATCCTTCTGGAGCAGGAGGGGCAGGGACGAGACACCCTCACTGCCAACAGCCACGGCTCCATCCTCCCCTCCCCAACCACCCCTGGCCTGTGCTGCCCTCCAAGCTTTCCTAAAATTCCAGGATCCAGCGATAGCATCTCCCAGGAAGTGCTGCAGCTCCAGCCCTGGCAGGGCCAGGCCGCAGGAGGAAGCTCTGTGCAGGAATGCTGCAATATTCAAACAGCGCAGTTATCTTGATGACCTTCCCTCCTCCCTTCCCCGGGCTGTTATCAAGCGCTATCATTCAGCAGGGATAATTAAAACTCCAATTAAAACAAGGATCGGGAAAAAGCAGCGCTCTGAAAAATCCCAATTTTCCACTCACTCAGGCAGTTCATCCCTTTTTGTTTACTAGAAAGCTTTCAGACAGGAAAGTCACTGAAAGCTCTTCATATCAAAGATGTTTTGCAGCGTAAAAACGTCCCACTCCCATCATTAAAGGGTTTCAAGTCAGCTTTACCCTGAGCTGTCTTCGAGGCCACTCCACTCCCACACTGGCACCTGAGTTTTCCAGTTTTCCCAAGGATTTGTACCATGGAACAAGAGCAAAAGGTGCACAGAAAATCTCCGTGTCCTGGGGCTTCAGCTCTGCTGAGGAGGAGCAGGAAAGGAGAAGGAGGAATCACAGAACCCTGGAATTGCTGAGGGTGGGAAAGGTCTCTGAGCACTGGGCACAGCTCTGCACAGCAAGGGGACTCCCGGAAATGGGGAAGTTTTCAGGAATCCAAACTCAGTCTGAGCTCAAGGCAAGCAAACAGGTGGCCAAATGAACCAGCAGAGACCCTTTCACCTGTGGCCCGGCTCTGAATCCAGCTCCAGCCAGGATTAATAAATTCCCACTGCTGGGCTGTGGCTGCAGGGACACCAGGGTCGGGCACTCGGGGCACTCCAGTTCCTTGGGATAATGAGCCTTCCTGGCCTGGGAAGGGGCAACTCAGGGTCCTTGTCACAGGAATTTACAGCGGGAGGAGCAGAAAATGTTGCCCCTGGATTGAATTAAGCTCCACAATGAAATATGGGCTCAATTCCTCCTCCCCTGCCAGGTTTGCTCCCCCCAGGGCACAGCCGAGGAGCTTGGGGCAGGATGGAGATGCAGCACCTGCTTGGACTTGGAAAACTCCAAGCTTCCCAAATTAAGGGGCATTAAATCCGGCAGGATTTCTCACAGGGCAAGGAAAATCACATTTAGGATTTGTTTTTTTAATTTAGTTTAATGGTGGATAATAAAATTCCTGGGTTTCATTGTGCCCACACACTCCATCCACCAGCCCTGCTCTGGGATCACACCTCAAGGGCATTTCCAAAACTCTGGATACACCATGGGAGACTTCTGCCACCATATTTTTCTGTTAGATAAGATAGAGCCAAAGATAGATAGAAAGAGATAAATATAGAGATATAGAGATAGATATAGAGATAAAGAAGATAGAGATAGATAAGGGCCTATTTTGCTCCAGCACCATCACAAGCTCTGATATTTCCCTACAGTGCTCGAGGAAAGGTGACCACAAATTCACTTGAGTTCATCCACAAGGAATCAGACCAAAATTAAAAAAAAAAAAATCTATTTCCCAGCAAATTCCCAGCAAAAATTGATCCTGCTGCCTTCCCGCTGCAGGGCTGGCCCCAGTCTCGTTTATAAAACTCCAACCAAAACTGGTTATGATTAATAAATTCTCTCTCACGTGAGGAGATTGTTGAATTCAACCGGTATCCACAGGATTTTGGGGATGGAAATCAAATCATCCCTTCAGTCAATTCCAGCCTTGCCTGATGGAGTCACCTCACACGCCCCCTCTCTTTCCCTGGCATCCAGAGTGTCCAACAAAAGGGATTTTGGGGGGAATGAAGCCACAGGGAGGAAGTTCAGGTACAGCTTTTGATTCCTAAATCCATGAGTTTCATTAAATCATGGCAGAAATCCCGACGGTGGCACAGGGAGCACAACACGGAACTGCGATGAGAGGTGAGCAAACTCCTCCAAAGGCTCAGCACTCCTCACTTTTAGGGCACTGAAATCAGAATCTGCCCTGAATCCTGGGATTCACCTTCCCAAATCACAGACAGGAGGAGAAGAGGATCCTCCTTTTCCCACTGGATTTTTGCAGGGAGAGGAGCACATCTGGCCACTGCTCCTTGGATGGGATCATTCCCATTGATTGGATCAATCCCATTGGGATTGAGCTGGACACGGAGCTGGGAAGAGTTCCTGCTCCTGCCACCCCTGGCAGAGGCTCTGAACCCCCTGGAATGGGAGGTGCTCTCCAGACCTTTCTCTCCTCCCTGTGTTCACTCCAATTAGCTCCCAATTAGCTGCTCCTTCTAATTAAACCTGCCCACATCCCAACAAACCCCACAGCATTGCCCTGCTCCCTCTCCTCCATTGCCGCCCTCACTTCCATCCCTCATCTCCATTCCCAAAAAAATCACACCCAGCTCCAGATGTGCCATCAGACAATTCCACGAGGATTTTATGCTTGGAATATGGAATAAAACATTCCCAAAGCAGAGGAAGAGTTCCCATACTCCCTTATTTACAGGATGCCAGCAAACGGGATCCAGGGGGATCCATCACGGATACAGGGGGGATCCAGCCCCCACCTGAAGGGAGGGAAGAGCTCGGCTCCAACCCCAAATCCTGCCCTTTCATCTTCCCAGGATGGCTGTGCCCAACTGTGCCCCTTCCAGGCTGCTGTACTCGGGTGATTCAAACAAAAAAAAAGCCGGAATAATTAAAATGTCATTCAAGCCCTAAGCCCATATGAGTCACTGTTCCAAAAAATATCTGAAAAATTCCTTCAGGAGTGGGGGATAATTATATTCCTCCCTATCTATTGATTTTTCTCCACAATGCAGATGTCAGATTTTCCACGGTATTTTTTTTTCCTTTTTCTCCTTTTTTTTTTTTTTTCCCTGGAGTGAGTGTCAAGGAGGAACAAAGCACTTCTTTGAGACTTTTTCAGCCCAAAATTAATTCTGAAAAAAAAAAATGGTACAGACAGGCCAATAGCACGGGAAGCTGAGCAAAAGGCTGGTGACTCAAGCTATGTCTGCAAAATTCCCTATTGATCCCAGCTCCAGAGGCAAGGGTGGGGAATGGGGCACCCATGTCATAAATTTAGAGTCAATTTAAAGACCTTTCAGTGTCTTTGCTGCACAAAAGATGGGCAAAAACCCACCCAAAATTCCCAATCTAAATCCGAGATTTTCGTTCTGATATAAATAAGGAACATTTCCAGAGAAAACCCCAGATCCGTGCACTTCCCACCTCTGACACCCACAGGAAAAGTGGTTTCGGCATCTCCGTGAAAGCCAAACCTTCACCGGGGTGTTCTGAAACAAATTTAGACCCCAGTTCATGGGAGAGGAAGGAGCTTCCTAAGGTGAAATCTAAAAATAAAACCATTTAAGGATAATAGGGCAGGGCTGGAAGAGGCTCCTAAATCTGAGGAATCCAACCAGACCAACTTCTGCTGGGGGTCTAAAACCCCCTCAGAGCTCCAGGACTCCAGATCTTCCCGTTTCCCTCCCTGTCAATGGATCAAGCTCTGTGGTGCAGGAAAGAAGAGCTGGATCCTGACTTTTCTTTTTTTTTAGGGAATGTCACAGAGGGAACAGGTGACACAGGTACAGCTTCTGCATCAGCTGTGACAGCAACAAACCAAGGGTTTGAACCAGAGCTGCACCCGATGCTCACACCAATCTCACTGAATTCAGATTCCTGCTGCTTCCTCCACAAAAAGAGAGGAAGAACAGGATGCCCCTGGATCCCTGGAAGGGTTTGAGGACAGGCTGGATGGGGCTTGGAGCAACCTGGGATAGTGGGAGGTGTCCCTGCCCATGGATGGGGTGGCACTGGATGCTCTTTAAGGTCTGTTCCAACCCAAACCACTCCACGTTTTAAGACTCCCTGGCCAGGGAAGGACAGCTTCGTGCTCCTCAGCTGACTCTGCTTTGTTCCACACCTTGCCCATCCCTTCCAAGCCCACAGCCAGCCCTGGTCAGCTCCAAACCTGGCACTTCCACACCACCCTGAGAGCACTGGAAGTGTCCAAGGCCAGGCTGGACAGAGCTTGGAGCAGCCTGGGACAGTGGGAGGTGTCCCTGCCCATGAAGGTCCCTTCCAAGCCAAACCACCCCAGGATCCTGCCATGATCCAGGCGACCAAACCCCCCTGCCTGGTCCCCTCCTGCACAGAGGGGCTCCGAGCTGGCCCCAGGACAGCTCCCACCTGCAGGAGCCCAGGTAAACCTGCAAATCCTGCTGGAACTGGCACAGAGCCACCACAACCACAAAGCCCCGCACGGGCGGAAACCGCGGCCCCGGAGGAGAATTCCCTGGTGTTGACTTCTGCTTCCTTTTATTTGCTGCCGTTTCCCCTCCTCGGCTCCCCCAAAAAGCCCCTTTGAGAAGGCACCAGGAGCGCAGCAGCATCTGGGGGGCTTTGAAGGCAGCGCTGCGAGCAGTGGGTGAAAGGGATTCTGCAAAATCCTTGGCATTGGCGGCTCCTGCCTTTTCCAGCCACCAAGGAACAACAAGTCCCGCTGCCAAGGGCTATTACCAGACAAATGGAGAGAGATCAGAGGCACAAAGGAGGTTGCTAAGGAGTCAAGTGTGGGATCCCTGCAGAGAGGAGGAGGCTGCAGCTGGGACGGCAAAGGTCAGAACATTGCAGACATCATTTTCCAAAAATTCCCATGAAGCCCCGGCGCGGGAGCCGGGAGCTGGCCCCGCCGAGCTCGCCGAGGAATGAGAAAGGCAGCGAAGAAAGATCCCTTTCTTCCCTCCTACCCACGCTAATGTAATAAAACAAATTAGAATAATTATTCTCCATTTCAGGGCCATAACGCCCAGGATCAGGGCACGCTTGTCACCGAGCTGACATCTACATCCGCTGGATTCTGCCGTCGGGATCGCCTGAATTCCAACTTTTATTTGATTCCATCTAACGCGATTTTACTGCAGGCATCCAGATTCTGTTTGCTTCAAAGTCTTCCTTATTTTTGCCAGAAAGTTCATCTCCCTTCTTAGCTAATCACAGCCCCACCCTTTCCAGTAACCTTTCAAATGCCACCCACGTCCTGACACTTGTAACAGGCTCCAAGCGAAAACAAAACAAGGAACACGAAGAATTTCACACGAACCACAAGGTTCTAAAAGGATTTGCTGCAGTGGGTTAAAAGAAATATTTTTTTTTTAATAGCAAAGAAAATTCAAAACCCTTTAAAAACATATTAAATATCAAGCGATGTATAAATAATCTGGAAGGAATCGATCCTTTTTCTGTGAAAACACATCTCTGAGAAAGATGGACAAATCCACAGGAAAAAATTGTGATAATTTAAGGGAAAAAATTTTGATTATTATAGATCTTTTTGCACTATTTTTTCCCCAAAACTGTCACTTTAAATGATCTTTTATCCTCCTGCAAAAGAGGAAAACATCTCTTGTGTAGCTTTGAAACAGCAAAGGGTTGAAATTATTTTCTAAGTCTCTGCCTGCCAAGAAATGCTCCCAGCTCCTCTGTTCTGCAGCCACTTCCAAGGATGTTCTTGAACAGCTCAGAGAGGCTGAGCCTGGATTTGGGAAGAGAGGGGTCAGTTTGACAGTCAGAAAGGGAAATCTGGAAAGTGCGGGGGGAAAAAAAAAATCAAGAGAAATTTTGTTTACAGGAAGCAAAGCAAGGGGAGGGACGGCCAAGTCCCAAATCCCAAGTGCAAAAGATGCTTTTGGGTTTCCCTAAATTCCTCCGTGCTCCTCAGGACCTCAGGCATGATGTAAGGAGGAGCAGAGGGAGCGACTCCTGGGAAAGGCTCTCCAAAATGTGAAGGTAAGAGGGGGAAGAAAACCCTTCCTGAAGGACCAAATCACAGATCCTGCAAGTTTTAAGGGCATCACACAGGGAAGATGTCAAGGGCAGATTATTAAATAGAAATACATTCCTCTTATAAATAATAAAATGATTAGAGAACACACCTATTAAAGGATCTCATTCCTGGGACAAACCCGAGGTTTGGGATTGGGCTCATGGCCCCACGACCCATCTGGACACAGACCCCGGAGTCCTCCCAGCCCCAACACCTGCAGCAGCCAGGGAGAGATTGGCAGCTTTAAATCTGAATTTCCTTGCTTTGGGCACTTTTAAATTAAAGTGGTAATGTGCTTTAAATCCCGTTTCCCTGGTTTTTCACTCCACTCTTCAATCCCTTCCTGCAGAAACTAATCAAGATGTCTCAGACTCACTTACACTCTCTGCTCCAGCCACCTTCCCTGGTAACTTATTCCATATGTCCAGGATCCTTTGCAAGGCTCAGCTCCACCTTCATTCCCTGTTTGTTTATTTCCAGTTTTCCAAGGTGCTGTTGCACCCCCAGTGCTCAAAGCTCCCCCATCTTCTCCGTGCATCCCCAGCAGGGATAATCATTCCCTGTTTCCCAGAGAAGCTGTGGCTGCCCCATCCCTGGAAGTGTCCAAGGCCAGGTTGGGGCACGTGGGACAGTGGAAGGTGTCGGAGCTGGAAGTGGATGAGTTTTAAGATCCCTTCCAATCCAAACCATTCCAGGATAAAATTCCTTGCACAGAACATCATCAAGTGGGCAAACACAACCCAGGAGTCCTTTGGATAATGGACACATCCCAGCAGTGCTGAGAGATCAGGAAAATGCTGATGGACACCAACCAAGCTCACCCCTGAGCTCCCACCCCACGAGTCAGCCAGGGAATGTTGCTCCTGCAACCCAGGAAAAGCCCAGGGCACAGACACCAGGAGATGCCCCCAGCACTGCCTCCTCTCCCAGTGTGGGGCTGCAGCATGGACCTGCTGCTCCAGGACTCTTCCCAAACCCCACTGGGATCCCATTGCCGTGCTCCCATCCCTTTCCCTGTGTTCCCACAGCTCCCAGGTGTGCTCAGTGCTGCTGCAGGTGTCGATGCCAATGAAATCCTCACATTTCTGAGCTTGTGCTCACACAGCATCCCTCAGCCCCTCCACTGATGAAGGAACACAAACTCAGTTTTATGGTTTGTATCAACAATCCCTGACGACTTTCGGGACACAAGGAGCTACCCCAGGCTTTCCCCAGGATGCTGTTGGCAACTCATCAGCTCCAATCCATCCGTGGGCAGGAATTTGGGCTCCCCCAGCACGTGGGTCTCACCTGCAGCAGGGAATTCCCCAGGATGTATGGACTCCATGAAGTTGTCATCTACTCTCAAGCCTCGCAGAGGAAGCCCAGGACTAACGTTTGCTGAATGGGGTTTTTGCCACGAGTGGTGTTTGATGGAGAGCTCCTGCCCAAAAAACCTCCAAAACAACCCAAAGATGAAGCAGAAACTCTTCCATCTGGGAGGGAAAGCCTCACCTTGGCAGCACAGGATGAGGATTAAATCAGAAGCTCCCTCAAAAGCTCCAGGCAGAGCTGGCACCAATGGGACTGGGCTTCGGGAAGCCACAAGACTCAGGGAGATGCTGGTCCATGGAAGCACAGCTCCAACCAGTCCCTTTTTTGGGAATCAGGGGTTATTAAACTCTGCACTTCGGGTAAAGGGCTGCCAGGAGCCCCCTCAGGACCCCAGGCTGCAGCAAGGGGCTCAGAGAAGGGGCTGGCACCACCCCAAACCCATCCCACCACCGACCCCAACAGCACCACAGGGAATGGGGCAGCTGGAAAACCAACTGTGCCTGCTGGACCAAATATTTGTATTTATGGGAGAGAGGGACAAGGCTTGGAGAGCACAGCAGGGCCCCCAGGTAGCTGCAGGGGACAAAACACCTCAGTGCCACCACGTCAAGGACCCTGCTGGCAGTGGGGCTGCTCCTCTTGGGGAGTCCCTGTGGCTTGGTTAACACGGAATCGCAGAATCATCCAGGCTGGAAGAGACCCTCAGGACCAGCCCTGCACCCCTAAACCACATCCCCAAGTGCCACATCCAATGTCCTCAACACTTCCATGGTGACTTCACCTCCCTGGGAACTCATTCCAATGCTGACCATTCCTTCAGAGAAAAAAAAAAGTCATTTTACTATTTAATCTGACCCTCTTGGTGCAAGTTGAGGCTGTTTCCTCTCGTCACTTCACCTGAGGAGCGGCAGAAATCTCAGCACACACCTTTGCCTCCCACCTCATGACTCTGGTGGGATCACAAATCCACACTGTGCATTTTCCAAGCCTCGAGAAATCCGAGTGACAGAGAGTCACAAACAAAATGATGAAGCCATCAAACCACCGAGCTCTTCTGAGGGAAGCCAGCCCTGCAAATGTGTGTTTGCAGCACTTATTGCCTAACAAGCTGCTGGCTCACACAAAGAGCCCCTATTCTGTTGCCTCGGCATGTTCCTGGGAAGCATCCCTCTTTACATCCTGCTCTAATGGATTATTAGGAACATCAAACATATAGATTGAATCACATAATTATGCCTTTTAAAAAGGCAGCAATATTTGAGCTCAGCCCAGCACTGGCTGCCAATCAAACCCCGGCAGCAGCGCCTGCCTGAGCTCCTCGCCTCCCACCACAGCCAGGATTACCCCACTTCTCCTGGGCTGTGGCACCCCTAAACAAGCCCAGCCAGCTCCAGGGCAAATGTGCAAAAAAAAGCAAGGTCTGGACATGATTTCTGGGAGGAGGTTTAGCCAGGAAACAGCAAAACTCCCTAATCATGAAATGGTTTATGTTGGAAGGGACCTCAAAGATCATCTCATTCCAGCCCTTCCTCCAGCATCCACCACCAGACCAGGTGTGCTCAATGCAAAGTGCCAGGTAGTCAGAGCTCCATGTGGAAAATGATCCCAAATATGAGACACTGAGTGGAGGGAAAAGGGGCTGACAAGTGAAATCAGCCCCATGGTTCAGGAACCGACCATGGAAAACAGGATAGTGATGGGATGAGAACCCGGAACCATCACCTTTCGGAGGAGACACCACCTTGCCCACCCAAGGAGCATTTCCAACATGCTCCCCCTAACACCCAGCACAAGGTGAGGAAAGCCCAGCTGCCCCCAGGGAATGCTGCTTGCTTGGAGGATTTCCCAAGGAAAGCCTCACCCCAACCAGCCCCAAGAATCCCGGGAGAACCGTGTGGGAAAGCCAAACTTCCTGCATAAAACACAACCACTGCCAATCCCACCCCTGGGGAAAACTGGGAAAAACTCCTTCAGACACACTGGTGCACATGCTCAGCTCCCGGCCAGCTTGGAGGAAACCAAAGATGCCCTGGGAGCAGGTGCACCTGGATTCCAGGAGGATCCTTCTCCTTCCCACGAGTGCCGTTTCCCCAGCCCAGGAGAAATCCTACACGAGTTTGGGCCCCAAAATGTTAAAGATCCCATCAATCACTTGCTTATGGGGGTCCCCATTTAATGACCTTTCCATGTTTTCCTCCCCTGTGCCTGTTGGTGATATATCAGGCACAAAGGGACACGTCTCTTCCTGAAAATATCGGGAGAGTTATTGCTCTCCTGGTGAAGCCAAGAGCAGAGATAACAGCAACAGAGATGTTTGGGAAGCACAGTTTTCCTTTCTATCCAGCCTGTCCCATAATTCAGAATATATGAGACACATCAGCAGGAGCACAGCTCAGGCAGATCCCAGTTAAGAAGGAAAGCAGGATGCAAACTGGTGATCAGATCAATTTTTAAGGAAATTAGGGGTGTTTTGCTACACTCAGTGTCACAGGCTGTCAATTCATTCCATCAGCAGCGTCACAACTGAGATCCACAGAATCCTGGGATCATTTAGGTTGGAAAAGACCTCCAAGGTCACCATCCTGTGACCAATCCCCATGTTGCCAACCAGAGCAGAGCCCTGAGTGCCACATCCAGGCATTCCTTGAATCCCAAGAAGCATCAAGACCCCGGGATTCAGCCACCCTCCCTCAGGGATGAAGGGCCTGTGCTGACATTTGGCTCAGATCCCATTGGTGAAAGACGCCCCAAATAAAATCTTCACCCTGAGATAATTCCAAGCCAAAAAAGCCTCTCCAAAAAAACCCAACCACTCCTCCTCCAGGGATGATCCTCAGCTGAAAGTTTGGGGATGTTCTGGAACATCCAAGCAGATGGAGCTGACAGGACAACGCCCCTGCCACGCCTTTATTTTAACAGGGATGCGTCAGTTCCTGATGGATTCCCTTATGAGCTGCCTGGGAATTCCCTCTGGCACTGGGACAGTTCTGCAGCAATTGTTCTGTTCGGAACCAGGGAGCCGAGAGTGACATCTCAGAAAAGCACACACAAAGGAGAAGAAATCTGGGGAGAGCTGGGAATTACCCACTGGATTCCAAGAGTCTTATGGAAAAGCCACAATGCCCAACACCTCCTTTTCATCCCTTTGCAAGAGCCACTCAAGTGCAGCACCAACACATCCCCACGGATCATTTCCTCCTGCTTTTCCTCCTCAAAACAAACACCAGGAGCGAGCTGAAGGATCCTGCAAATCAGAGCAGGAAGCTTTTCCCTCTAACTGGAAAAACTCCTAAATCAATGGATTCCAAGGCGCTGGATTGGGGCCATTCCCAGCTGGGATGGGACATTCCTGCTGCTGTCACCTCCAAAAAGCAGAACACCAATTCCCACTCACCGCTCCGAGCATAATCCTGAAAATCAGCCAGCGGAAGGCCCAGATGACAATTTTGGAAGGAGGAGAGTGTTGGGGCAGGCGGGACAGGCTCCAGAGGGGGCAGAGGAATATTCCCAGGAATCCTGTCTCCAGGAGCTGCGATTCCCATCCTGCAGGGCCAACGAGAAGTGAAAAAGGAAATAATTATGGTGCAAGTGCTGGAAGTTATCCTGGAATGAAATTTAAATTGAAGGATTAAAAAACCACCTTGAATGCTTTTTAAGGTTAATTTTGGGGGGAATTAGGCACTAGCTGCCCTAAAATAGACACCCTACACGGGGGATTCAGGGGTTTGAAGCTTTTGGGTTGTGTTGTTCTTCTCCAAGCACACACTGCATAAAAGGGGGTGTTTTATAGAAACTAATAACTTGGATGAAACAGAGAAAAATGTGATTTAAGGGACCTGGGAAGTGGCAGGGGACAACCAAGCAGCGCCACTGATTGCTCCAGTCATGGATGGATCCAGCAGTGCCACCAGAGCCATGGACTGGGCTGAATTTGTGCCAAAACAGGGCAGTTTTAGCTTCAAAATACATGTATTAAAATCCCAGTAAGTCTTGTCATCATCAACATTCAGTGCAATGAGAAGCTTGGAATTTTTAATTCTAAAGAAAAATCAAAATGGTAACGAAATTCTCCATTGGGCCACTCTTACCCATTGCTGGATTTTATACATCCCTGGATTTAACCACATTACCCTGGACTGAGCTCAAAGCAGAGCCTTGGGATCCCACCATGAGCCTGCTCCCTGGATCCTCTGGAGCAGACAGACTCCACCTAATCCATGCAAATCTGTATTTTGCATTTTCTCCTCCATCCCAGCCTATAAATATTGGAATGATTATTCCAAGAGAGGCAGAACACACAGCTCTATTTTGACAGGTGAAGTCCAACCCCCACCACGTTTGGAAGCACCAATTTATCCCTGCCAAAACTAAATTGCTGCAGCTTTGTCCCACCTCCAATTATTCTGATTCTCAAATATTTCTGTGCGATATAATCGTACTCTGAAACCACTAAAAAAAAAAGGCACTAAGTGGCACATTGGTGAGGAGAATTCCTGAAAATTCCTTGTTGGAGCATCAAGGCACTGATATTCTCAGCTGCAGAAATTAAACCACGCCGTGTCCATGGTTCCTGTTCCTTTCCAAGGGTTCTCCAGGCACTTCACCAGTTTGATCCATAACAATTCCCGTCACACAGCCCAAAAAGGCAGGGAAACACATTCCAAACCCATTCCAAACCCATCCATCCCTCCCAGCTTCAGCCTGAGTCCCCTGATCCCCCAGCCCAAGATTTTTCCAGCCCCTGATTTGATGTTGTCACACAAGCAAAGCCACGTTGAATTTGCTTCAAAATATTTTCAATAACAGTCATGAAACCTCTTTTTTTTTTAATCTTAATGTGCACGAAGCCCCTTAAATCAAAATGGAATTTTTAAAACTCAGATTATTATACATCAAAGCTATTAAAAACTCCCCCTCCTCCCTCCACACATCCTGCAGTTCCCAGCCCAGCCCCCCCAACTGCCCAAATTAATGTTTCTGGGAGGAGAAGTGAGGAATATTGTCCCAAAAGCAGCTGCAGCAGGAAAGCACCGGCTCATCCCAAAAGTGAAAGGTTAATTGTGCCTGAACCCAGCTCCGGGGCTGACTGGCACCAAAAGGGTCGTAGATCTCCCTCATTCCTGCCCGCACAAGAATCCCACTGTTATCCCTGTTTTCATATGTTAATCACTGCCTTGCCCTTCGTGGGGATGGGTGTCGGGGTGGGATCCAAACCCTCCTGCATCCCTGTGCATCCATTCCCTCGGAGAGCAGCACTGCCCTCACCCAGAGGGGCACACCAGCAGCTTTCCTGCTTTGTTTTAACCCCAATTCCCACGAGGATGGAAGGAAGGGGATGGAAGAAAGGGGCACAGAAGGATGGATTGATCCCGCAGGACAATTCCCGCACATCCCGTGGCTCCAGGAGGATGGTCCCAGCATCCACATGGCCCAAGCCAAGCCAAAGCCTTCCCAGCATGGCCTGGCCTCCCCTGGACCACGGGTTCAGCCTTGCACCTGTGCTTTTATCCCAAAGGGACGGGTCGGAATCCTGGCACCAGCCGGCACAACCGGGAAGGGGACGGCGGAGCACGGAGTAAACAGCGCTGCCAGCTGCTGGGACACAGCTCTGGCATCCCCCCCCTCCTGGCTGCTGGGCAGCTAAGCCAGCCCCAAGCCGGGTTTAACTGCAAGTGCAGCCAAGGACAAACTCCGGTCACACGCCAGGTCAGGAGTCTGGGCCCAAAATTCCCCCAGTTTGGGGCTGAATCCTGCCTGGCTCCAGCTGCTCCCTGGTGAGGGTACATGTGACATGTAGGGCTGTGGTCCTGACCTCAGGGCACGTCACAAGGTTCTGCTAAAACCAGGTTTAGGGTCAGATCAGCTTGAAGAGGCTCAGATTTATTCACAACCCGCTTCCTGAGGGTTGGAGTCTCTGCAGCTGCCCATGTGGGATCAGTTTTCTGGGATACATCACCCACTGTGGTCAGCATTGGGAGCTCCTTCCCAGCATCCATCCATCCATCCATCTCCTTGCCCTGGACCTCTCCTGGCCACAGCCTTCCCTCTCCCCTTCTCCATGCAGCACGGACTCATCCTGACCATAACCCATCATTCCTAGGAGAACGTTAAGCTTGGAGAAGATCTCTGAGACCACCGAGCCCACTCCTCTTTCAGGCTTCACCTTGTGCAAAGTGCTGCTGGATGCTGCTCCGTGACCAGTGGAAGCACTTGGAATAGTGGGATTATCCCAGATGCTCCACTGCCGTGGTTTCTATAAAAATTCCAGCTCAATCAGGAAGATTTGAGGATATGAACACGTTGAACACCACAAGTGAAACCACAGCTCAGTGCACGAGGGGGGAGCTGGGCTCCAGCTCACCCTCGCTCTGCTGTAAGCTGATACCAGACCCAAGATTACCAAATCCATCAGCAGAACCTCCCGTTCCTCCCTGCTGACTCACACACAGTTGTTCACATCTGCCCTAAAAGCTTCAGACTCCAAATCCTTTGGATTCTTAGACAGGTCTGAGGCTGCAGCCACATCCCTGCTGAGGTTTGGGTGTTGCCACCTTTGAACACCACCCAGGGGTTCACAGAGCCCAGACACGCTGTGACACCTGCAGGGAGCAGCCTGGCCACCCCACCTGGGCAGGGGAGCCCTGAGGAGCAGCTGGTTCCTCACTGCCCCTCATTCCCAGCTCAGGAATGCCAGGATTTCTCTCCCTGGTTTTGCCCTCCTCTTGCTGCTATCAAATGGGAGTGGTGAGGAAGGTGAGGAAGGTGAGGAAGGTGAGGAAGGTGAGGAAGGTGAGGAAGGTGAGGAAGGTGAGGAAGGTGATGATTTAAGATCCCTCCCAACCCGAACCATTCCAGGATTCTACAACAAGAGGCATTTGCTGACCTGGCAGTGCCAGGAACCCAGCACAGCCACATCCTCCATGTGCACCCACAACCCTGGGAAGCACATCCCAAAGCCTCCTCTGACTGCAGCAATTCCCAAAGGTGAATTCCCCTGACATTTTGTAGGGTGGCTCTAACACAGCATCAAACATGGATACAAAGGAGTCATCGCCATGACCTGGGGGGACTCAGAGAAGAAATTGGGATAGAATCATGGAACGGTTTGGGTGGGAAGGGATCTTAAAGATCACCCAGTGCCACCCCTGCCATGGGAAGGGACACATTCCACTATCCCAGGGTGCTCCAAGCCCTGTCCAAGCTGGCCTTGGGCACTTCCAGGGGTGGGGCAGCTGTATCTGGGACAGCCCCACTGTGGCTGTGGGATGGGAAGGCAGATATTGGCCACTGGGAGCTTTAGGAGCATCCACGTGGAAGCCATGGTGCATCCCAAAAACCAATAAACAATCTGGGAATGAAGGAGCCAAGATCTGCCTGTAGCGATGCCCATTTATCACCTACAGCAACACTCCCCAATCCTGGAGTTTTGGGGGTGAAACCCATCCCATAAACAGCAGCAAACCCCATCAGGGCTCCCTCCAAGAGACAATTCCCATCCTCCAAGCCTCAACCAACACATCCTTACTCCCGGGCTCCATCCCGGGGCTCACCGATACTGCTGGGAACGAAAGGGTCACGTTGTTGACCCACCTGCTCCTGTTTTCCTCACTTGGATCTCGTCAAATTTCAGCAGCTGCAGGGCAGCACAAAGCCCCCCATTGTTATCTCTGGCGCAGCCGGAGAGGGAGCCACGGGCTGGGTTTTTTTGGGGAAAAAAAGAAAGGAATAAAATCAAGCGCCAACGGCGGCTGCGCTTGCCCCACACGCGCTCCGAGGGTTTGGGACACGCTCGGAGCTTGGTGTGGCAAAATCCACGCTTTGGCATTTTCCAGAGGTCTCTGCTGGGGCAGGGGAGGAGGAGCAGCAGCAGGGATGTGCCAGAGGGGAGGAGGGAAGGGAGGAAGCAAACCCAAAACCTAAATACACTTTCCCATATTCCTTTTAGGGTTTTCAAGTGTTTTGCCTCTTTCAAACGCCCAAACCCCTCATGCAATGTAGGGTTTGTATTCGTAGCTCAACACCAAGTGATGTCCCATTTTCATCTTATTTACCATGAATAAATTAATCATCCCAAGTTATGACAGCTTGGCTGTGGCTGTAGAGAAGTCAGCACAGTCTCTTTCCCCCAATCTCCACATCCCAAATCAGTTTGTTGGACAATCAGGGAGAAAGCAGTGAGGGAGGCAAGGGCTGAAAGCCTTCAGGAGAAGATAAAAATTAGGTCCAGAGAAAGTGAATTTTCTTATTTTCTGTTTTTCTGACTGAAAAAAATCACCTGGCCAAAACCAACCCTCATACCTGGCTGTGCCAGAAAGAGCTCACATAATCAATTCTTATTAATTCCCCTTCCTAAAACACGGGATAAGGTAAAAACAGCCAATTGTACACATCAGATTTACAGAGAGCACGTTTGCACGGCACAGACAAATGCTGCTCCAACATATCCAGATTTTCCAGCTCCCAGTGCAGCTGTCTCCCTATGGATTGTGTGTCAGACAGCCCAGCAGCCAAGGGGAGGGAGATATCCAACCCACACCGACTTTCCCTGGAATTAGACCTGCTCCCGAGCCCACCTCCCTGAAACCCAGCGTGCTTTGGTTTCAGCTCGAGCGTTGAAGCACCTGTTGGAAATATCTGAGTGCTGCTGGGGACCAGGGGCTGGAGCTGGGGCAGGGAGGTTTGGGTGGGATATTGGGAAAAGGTTCTTCCCCCAGAGGGTGCTGGGCACTGCCCAGGCTCCCCAGGGAATGGGCATGACCCCGAGGCTGCCAGAGCTCCAGGAGTGTTTGGACACCACTCCCAGGGATGCCCAGAGTGGGATTTTGGGTGTGCAGGGCCAGGAGCTGGGC
Source organism: Pachycephala philippinensis (assembly GCA_013397055.1). Taxonomy (NCBI): domain Eukaryota; kingdom Metazoa; phylum Chordata; class Aves; order Passeriformes; genus Pachycephala; species Pachycephala philippinensis. The sequence goes on from VWZT01016009.1 coordinate 134,366, forward strand.
TGGATGATCCCTGTGGATCATGACAACTTCCATCCTTCACAGCAACAACTTCCTCAGAGGAAAGCAAAGCTCCAACCCATCCCTACAAGAGCTGCCTCGACAACGCATCCCCCAGCCAGTCAAAACCCCAGAAATGCCCCAAATCCTGCTCCTGCCAGCTCACCACAAACACCTCGTTTGTCTCCAGTGAGGAATATTGGTCCCACTCACACCCACTGCAGAATTACCCCCAGATCCAGCTGGGTTTGGCTTCCAGAGGTCCCAGTTCCCACCTGTTGGAATGTGCTGGTTTTCCCTCTCCACTGCAGCCTGGGGCAGAGGGTTCTTCACCCAGTTCTGGGCTTTTTGCCTTTTTCCCAGTCATTTTTCCTTTTCCAGAAGGACAACAACTCTTCCCAGAGCAACAGACTCTCTCCCTTCAGCTCCCAGCTTTGCAATATCAGTAGAAAGAGAGGCACAAAACCGTATAAGAAATGCTCTGGTTCACGTTGAGTTTTCCAAGTTTCCCTCTAACTGGACAGGATTTGTGGTGATTCCTAATGGCAAAACCAATAATCACAACCTGTAAATATCAACCCCCTGTTAATAACATCAAAGAGCAGCTCTGAATCTCCTCCATCAACATGCAGAGCAGATGTGTGAGGATAAATATTCAAATAACTCAGATTTTCCAGTCAGTGGGAAAGCAAAGCCCAGGCACTTGCACAGCAAAGCTCCCTTTTTGACCAATATAAAGCAGAAAGTTTCAACTTCATGACTTAAAAACACTGCAGAGCAACAAGGACGATTCGTTTTGAGGTCACCCCAAAAAAATCCCCAGAACTCTGAGATGCTGCTCTGAGAAGCGGAGCTGAACCAGGACAGAGAAAGGATAAACGATAAAGGACAAATGATTTAAAAAGGAAGAAATTGCCCATCAGATCCCTGAGGAAGAGACAACGAGCAAAGCCTGTGATTTATTGCTTCTCATTCAGCGGTGCCTCTCGCTGCCAGACCCCAGAACAAAGGGACACCTCTCACAAGCCACCAGCCCCGCAGGGTCTCGAGGCTTTTCAGGGCTCTGAAAGCCAAAACTCGGAGGCTGAGGGACAGAATCCCCTTTGGCACCACATCCCAGGCAGAGCTGGTAACCCCAGCCCTCCACCATGGCCCCAGGACACCACCAAACCCAAAATGTGATCCAGCTTTCCACAGCCAAACCCATCTCCAACCACCCCCATTAAATATTTCCCTTTTCTTGTTCACCAAAGTTCCTTCAGCCTGGGGATACTTCACATTTCTGCAGCCACCAGGCTGTTTTTGGAAGATTTGGGAGAACGTTAGCAGGAACTTTTGTTCTTAAAGTATAAACCCCCCAGAAAAAAAAAAAAAAAAATTTAGCATAAAAACTTTTAAAAGCTTCCAAGTGCTCTCCAGGGTAGTCATTAGGAACTACTTAGGTAACAGGAGGGTGATAACAGGGAGTTAATGCAGCGTTAAATTAGCCCTCCTTCCATGCAGAACTTTAAGTGACAGAGGAATCAGTTGGGAGGATTTTTATTTTATTTTTTAAATAATGAAGTTAATGGATTTCCTGTTTTTAGCTCTGTGGGCGGCTGTCAATTTGAGGGATCTGTACATACTGTATTTAATTACTCTGTCTTCATGGGAGGAAAATAAGTTCAGCCCTGTTCCTACGAACTCCAGGGGCACCAGGAGCTCTCCAGCTTGGCCTCAAGGTGAGAAGGTGCTCACACCAATCAGGGAGGGTGAGATGTTCCTGGAGATGGGAAACAGCACTCCCTGCACTCCTGCTGTCCAGAGAATTTGTGGCTGCTCCATCCCTGGAAGTGCCCAAGGCCAGGCTGGACAGAGCTTGGAGCAACCTGTGATAGTGGGAGGTGTTGGGGTTGGAATTGGGTGAATTTTAAGGTCCCTTCCAACCCAAACCATTCCAGGATTGTGTGATCTCAACCAGCTCTGAAAATCCTCACACGGCCAATGACCTGTGCCTCAAATCCCAGGGAGTGAGGGGAATGAGCACCAGGAACGGCTCAGAGCCCAGAGAGGGCAGAGTATTCCCAGGATTCCCCTCTAATTTAGCCAAAGACAGTAGGATTGGGGTTGGCCACAAAGAAAGGGATAGAATCCCAGCATGATTTAAGTTGGAAAAGCCCTCCAAGGTCATCAAGTCCAACCTGTGCCAAATCCCCACCTCGTCACCAGCCCAGAGCCGAGTGCCACCTCCAGGAATTCCTTGGACACCTCCAGGGATGGGCACTCCAAACCTCCCTGGGCACTTCCAATGCCTGAAACCCTTCCTGAGGAGAAACTCCTCCCGATGTCCAACCTGTAGAAAAGCAGAGCTTATGGGACACACAGCCCACATGTCCCACAGGGAACAAATGAAATGGGAAGGGCTGGAAGGGCCTGGCTGACAAATGGGATCAGCCAGCCAGGAGAGGCCCAGGACGAGCGACACTGTGGGAAACACACAAAAAAGGTAGAAAGGCTCCTAAGTGCGAGAAATAAAAGCAAGTTTCAGAAATAAAGCAGAAGAGTTCAGGGATTAGCTTTGGCTGCGAAAACTTGAAGAAGATACAATTGTACAAGGAGTAAGGACATTTCCCACATGATGCCAGCACCAGGAGCAGGTGACCCCATGGAGTCCCCATGGGAGCAGGTGACCCCATCCCTTCGGCACCACACGAGGACACGGCAGCGCGTTCCCGCTCACCCCACAGCAATTCCCAGCTTTTCCCACAACCTGCTGCACACATCCCACCCCCTCAGCCCCGTGCCATGTGCCCGAGGAGCTGAGCTGCTCCCAACAGGTGCCTGCCGGGCGTTAAATCTCCCTTCAGGCTGCTCTGGCAGCTTCAGAACCCCGTGAGCAGCTGTTCCCCCGATCCCAGCCCGCTTCCCTCCCCATCCCACACTGCCGTTCCCCGCTCACACACTCCGAGCAGGAACAAATTAAACCCAACACCATGAAGGCACCTGGCGAGGGCTTCTGCCAGCAGACAGTGAGCAAGCCTCCAAATAAAAAGCAGATTAAACAAATTTCTCCTGCTGTGTCATGTGAGACTCGCAGCGCCCCGCAGAGATCCAGCTGTAGCCTCGTGCGAGCACAGGTTTTACCCTCAGTGTTTGCAGGAGATAAATCCAGGCCAGGGGATGATCCCTTCAGGTTTCCCCATGGATTTGAAGTGAATCCCTCATGGAATATCATCTCTGCCTCCCTGATTTTTTTCCTGAGCAGGGACACCTTCTACTATCCCAGGTTGCTCCAAGCCCTATCCAACCTGGCCTTGGACACTTCCAGGGCAGCCACAGCTCCTCTGGGAATCCGTGCCAGGACCTCTCCAGCCCCATTTTCACAGCTTCTGGAGAGAGTCACAAGTTTGGATAACCCAGCAAAAACCCACTTAGGACAGCTCCAAAGATCCCCTCCTCCAGCCCCGCTGCAAACACCACGGAGCCTTCCTGGTGAAGGGAGCAGGGGAGCACAAAGCAGCGTGTTTTCCCACAAATATCCCCCTTCCCTGAGCCCTGCTGCCAGTTGGAAGGATCCAACAGTTCCATGATAACACGACCCAGGGAGATTTCCCCGTGCCGCCGGCAGCCTGGGTGGTGGCTCTCCCCTGCCAGTGACATCACAGGCACTTGTGAGCACATTCCCTGCCATATAATTAAGGATTTTTGCTTCTAATTTGAAGAAGCAGCTTTTTACATTTCGCTGGAAACCGCTGGAATCGACCACATTAAAACAACAATCAGCCAGGGCAGTGACAAGTGATATTAAACAGCTCCTCACAGATGTCCCAGCACCACAAGACTCATTCGCCCTGTAAGGAATCCAAATGACTTCAGTGCCTAAAATGAACCAGATGAATGATTCCAGTCCTCACTCTGCACTTATTAAATCAGGCTGAAAAATCCTACAATGCTTTGGGGTGGGAGGGACCGTCAAGATCATCGTGTACATGCCCCAGAACAGAGGGATGCAGTAAAAAAAAGCAGTTTTTAAAGTGTTCAGCAAGAGAACGCCAACCTGGAATTGTAAGATAGCAGGTATAGCTCAGGGATTTTCCAGACAAATAATCATCCATACCCTAAAACCCAGGAAAATATCCTGCCACTGCTGTAATCCTGCAATTTCAAGTGGATGGCAGCACCCCTGAAGCCGTTGCTCCAAGAATGAATTCAATTTATCGACAGAAATCACTGCCCAGGCTTTGATGCAAAGGTTCAGTCCTTAATGGAGAACTTGTCAGGAAAGCTGGGGGCTGGAATTCCCTAACTGGAACCATGTGGGAAGGCAGCTGGAACACCAGCACTGCTTATCCTGGTGATTCATCAACCACCTGAGGCCATGGGTGGCACCCCAGTGACACCCTGGGTAGAGGAGGGAGAAATGCTCCGCTTAAAAATCGTTAGAAACGTGAAAAGGGAACCAAACCCAAATCTCAAATACCTGTTATTTGTTAAAATCGTTATTAACCAGACGGTTTTTAAATTTTATACACAAAAATACTCTTCTCTTACAGAATCACAGAATGATTCTGGTTGGAAGGGACCTTAAAAATAATCTAATTCCAAATTCTCAGTTGGTCTAGAAAAGGATTTAAGAGAGATCAACCCTTTATAAAGTGACAGTGTCCCACTCTAAATGACCACATGGCAGGGGAAGCACAGGTATTAAAGAGAAATTATTTTTTAAAGTATCTAAAAATGTGGAAATAAAAAAAGAGCACAGCAAAGCTTCCCAAAGGAGAGAAAACTGCATTTCCAAAGAAGAGCCCAGATCCTCTTCCTGATACATCTGCAGGTAAGGGAGTTCTTAGCATCTGTGGCATCCCAGGATTCAAAAATGAAATCAGACACTTCAAGATATCACTGTACAGGATAATTTTCCAAGGAGAAAGTGCTGACCCTTAGAGAGCAGCACGTGTCAGGAGCTTTTTAATTTCATTTTATTTAAAAACTCACCGAGGAGAAGTTCAAAATGCTGTTTGTGACTAAGTCAGAGTTAAAAGGTACTCAATAAAAACCTCCACCGATTTCTTCTGGCCATAAATCCGAAAGGTAGGATTGTGCAACACCAGTCCTTCATATTTAATAATAACAAACAGATGGGAAAATACTCTAATAAATTATTTTAACTGTCCAAGCTGTGTGCCAGAAAGCCCTGGCCAAATTCCCCTGCTTAACCATCTCTGGAGCATTTTCCCTGCAGATCTCTGAGCTCTCCCTGTTCCTGGATGGGGAAATATCAGCATCCAGTGACTTTCTCTTAAAATAAATTTAAAAAGGAATGAAATCACCACTGGAGCTACATCCCAAGGCTGACACAACGCAGCTAAACACGAGGAAGGGTTTTCCATGACAGAGAAGGAGCTCCAGCATGGATCAAACACCCAGCAGCCCATGGAAAACCCCCAAGGATGGGGATTTATCCCTGCTCCGAGGTCTGGATCACTCCTGATCTGGGGGGTGGGTTTAAATCCCAACTCACACTTTGGGACTGAGCCTCTCCAGGCAGGACACAGGCTCAGAGCACCCACAGCTTCCAGCACCCATCCCAAGGGTCTGACAGCCAACACAGCTGGAAATCCTGGAGCCTTTTGGGACAGAGCTCCCTGTGCTGTGCCCACGGATGTGCAGGAGAGTGGGAATGGCCCCAGAGCCAGCACAGCCTCGGGCACACCCAGCTCACATCAACCCCAGAGCTGGATCTGCTCCAGCTCCCTTTAAAGGGTTGATGCTGAACCACCAAATCTTGACTTCAAAATTCTTCTCCTCCTCCTCTCCCTAGCCACTGTCCGTTTGAAAAGCTGAATGAGCCAGAACAATATTATTAGGAATATTATTAGGAATATTAAGAAGCCATGTGAATGAGAAGGGGAAATATTGATATTCCATGTTGTGATAAAGGGGACAAAGAGTGGGATTTCAAAGCTTAGCAAAGGACAGATGGGAAGAGCTGCAGCTCTGCATTATCCCCTCAGACACCTCCCTGGCATTCCCTTCCCCATCCCTCTGGGAATTTCTGTCTCTCCAGGCTGTGCTTTCCTCTGCCTGAGATACCCAGCACAGCTGGGCAAATCCGAGTGTCCTGACACCACCCCAGATTTACACCCCTGCTGTTCCCCAACCTGGACTGAACTGAATAAAGAGGTCCCAGCAGCCCTGGTGACAAAGGGCTGTGCTGTCACTGTCACACACATCACATGGGTTCTCCCTTCCAACACACCAGCATTCCCTCGGGAACCCAAAACAAGGGACAAGAACCATTTCCCCAGCAGTTTCTGCCCCTCATCCTTCACCTTTCCCATGGCTCTTTTCCCCCTGAGGATCCTCCCACGCCTCCTCCCAGATTTCACGGCTTGTTTATCCCCCCTCACTATTTTTGGGGGGATCACCTTTGCTCTCCCCCTCCATTCCCTATTTTCTGGGAGCTGCAGGATGACTTTCCCTCGGTACCACTGCCCCATTCCCAGGCAGATCTCCGTGTGCTGTCATCCTTCCCCAGAGGGCAGAATTCCCTCTCCACAGCAGACAGGCAGCTGGGAGGTGCCATCCCAGCAGCTCCAGGAGCTGTTCCTGCTCTGCTATTCCCCAGCCAGCCCTGGAAGCTGGCTCTCCATGGGATGGGGCAGTCGGAGCCCATGAGCCCTGAGCTGCTCCAGGGAGCTTCAGCAACCCCTGGGGACAGGGAGAAGCACAGCCCNACCCCAACCCCTGGGGACAGGGAGAACCACAGCCCGCTCAGGATTCCTCGTCCTTCCCACCCCAACCCCTGGGGACAGGGAGAACCACAGCCCGCTCAGGATTCCTCGTCCTTCCCACCCCAACCCCTGGGGACAGGGAGAACCACAGCCCGCTCAGGATTCCTCGTCCTTCCCACCCCAACCCCTGGGGACAGGGAGAACCACAGCCCGCTCAGGATTCCTCGTCCTTCCCACCCCAACCCCTGGGGACAGGGAGAACCACAGCCCGCTCAGGATTCCTCGTCCTTCCCACCCCAACCCCTGGGGACAGGGAGAAGCACAGCCCACTCAGGATTCCTCATCCTTCCCCTTCCCTCCATCCCACATCCCTCCAGCCCAGCTCCAGGGAAGCTGCTGAATGGGGCACAACCCACAACAGGCATGAAACAAAATAGAAAACGATCCCTTATCTCCTCCGTAACAAATGGTAAATCCAGAGGCAGCCCCAGAAACCTCCACAGCTCCCTACCTGCTCCCTAAACCCCTGAGCTGGTTAGTCTGGGTTTAATGGTTTAATCACCTCAGAGCCCGGAATAGTCTGGGTTTAATCACCTCAGAGCCTGCAAGCTGAGGATAGAAACCAAAATCCCGCTACTAAAACGTTGTTGTTTTAGGCACTGAGCCTTATCCAAGCTGTAACCTTCTGTTCCTATGGAGGAGCTGTACACAAAGCTCTGGAAGAACCCTGGGGAAAGGTTCTGATCCCCACCTGATATCCAAGGACATGGGATTTGGAGGAGTTCTGGCTCAGCATGTGCACAGGCTCACCTCCCTCCACACGGATAACACAGCTCCTTCCCTGGACAGAAGCATCCCTTTGGGAACAGGAATCTCCTTCAGGCCTCAAATCTTCTCCTGAGCGAGGACAGGAGTGGCTTTTGCTCCTTCCAAAGTGACAAAGTTCAGCACCACTCACCTTCCCTGTCCCCTCCCGGCCGGAACACTCCAGGCTTCCCCCAGCTGGAATCCTCTCCTGCTTTGCTCCCTGCAACCTCCCCACCATTCAAAGGTTTTCCCGGAGGGATTACCACAGAATCATGGAATGATTGGGGTTGGAAGGACCTTAAATATCTCATCCCATGGCAGGGACACCTTCCACTACCCCAGGGTGCTCCAAGCCCCGTCCAACCTGGCCTTGGACACTTCCAGGGATCCAGGGGCAGCCACAGCTTCTCTGGGAATCTGTGCTAGGGCCTCAGCACCCTCACAGGGAGGAATTCCTTCCCAATATCCCACCTAACCCTCACAGGGAGGAATTCCTTCCTAATATCCCACCTAATCCTGCCCTCTGGAAGTGGGATCCACTCCCCCCTTCTCCTGTCCCCCCCATCCCAAATAAATAATCTCTCTCCATCTTTCTTGTGGCTCCTTCACGCACCAAAATCCCCAATTAGGTCACCCTGGTGCCTTCTCTTTTCCAGGCTACAACAGAGGTAATTTTGGGATGCATCCAGAGCCATTCCTTAAAAAAAGACCAGGAAAACACCAGAGTGCTGCCATAAAAGCAGCAACTGCTCCGAGCCCGGGCCCGGGAGCTGAGGTACGGCAATTTCAGAGCTGGAATTCGCTTTGGAATCCTGACACTTATCTGCTCGGAGTAACAGCAAATATGTACCTTGGCTCCCTCTCACTTCCCAGGGATGGCTGGGAAGAGCATGGCTTAACACTGCGGTTTCACCCGGCTTCGGGACGGAAAGGGAGCCCATGAGAAAATTATTTCGCCGGGCTTAAAGTAAATAAATGAATCCCCGTTCTTGAGGAGCTTCAGGGAACATGGTGGATTGCAGTGAGGGGGTGGCCAGAAATATTTGGCTAGGTAGCATTATTCCCCTTCCATCAGGAATGGGAACATGAGTCTGAGACACCCCGGTGCTGGTGGAATATTTCAGGAAACCGAGGCAGCCCACACAGGGCTCAGCAGGAAGCAGAGGCAGCAGCTTTGACTCGGTGCACAAAGATGCCATGAATGACAGGAAAAACACAAAAGATTTTGACTCCCAGGAAATTCCTGTCAACAAACAAACTCTGGGGACAGCAGGAAAAGTGGTAGCTCCGTTCCTGAGCTCCCTGATGGTTCTGAGACATGACTCAAGCACAGCACCCACTTTCTGCTCTTCTCCTGCAGATTCTGCATGTTTCCTCTTGGACTGCTTTAACCCCAAATCCAAAGTTCAGATGATGCTGAGGAAGGCAGTGAAACCCCATAAAGTCCACAAAGATCCAGATTTTAATGATGCTCAGTCATTAATCAGTTCCTGCTCCCATTTAAAGGCAGGAGAGGCAGGGAAATACAGAAAAGCTGGTTGCTAAGATGTTTTTTACATGCACAAACTCACTAAACCACACAATTCTGTGCACTGAAGTCTAAATCTGTATTTATCTCTCAACTATGACACATTTTCTTCCTCATTTAAAGATGGCAAGACAAAAAGAATCGCAACAATTCCAGAATCCCTGACTTCCTTTTGCTGATCCAGAAATCTGCTCGACCCCAGTGCTTTCCCACAAATAACCTCAAGGAAACAACATTTTTGGCCAAAGGAACTTCAAGAAGAAATCCACAGACAACTCCATTCATGGAGCTCGTTCCCTGCTCCGGGCAGATCAAGGAGTCTGGATTTAGAGGAAGATCAAACTTGACCTCTGGCTCTTACTTCCACCAGTTTTTGTGCATGGAGGGAACACAGAAAATGCATTAAACCTCAAAACAGAGACTTGTGAAGAATCCCAGAGAACACCAAAAGGGGCTCTGCCAGCATAAATAGAATTAAACAATATTTAACCTTCAGTAGCATTGAGCTGTCAAATAAATATTCCTAAGGAGACAACTTAAAAGAAGGGAAAAAACCAACCCCACACCATTCCTTCTCCTCCTCCCAGCAGGAAAAAAGGGATAATAAGAATAGATAAGAACACAGGACAAATGTCCTGGAAAAAAGCCTTAATTTTATTGCTCAAACCAATGGATTTTTAATCCGTGGCCAAAAGGCAGTACCAGAGTAGGAATGGGCAGGAAAACTGATTTTTTTTCCATTTCCACTGCAATGGTGTGGCTGCTTCCAGTTGGGATCCTGAAAGATCATGGAGATGGAGAAGGTGCTCCAGACCAAGAGCTTTCCCAATCCTCTCACTGATTAAAAAAAGACAAAAAATCAAGGCCTTTTAACCTGACCCAAGCTGCTTCTCTGCTCACCAAACATTCCTGATGGAAAGCACCCGAAATCCAGGGATTTCCACCCAAACTTCCACACCCCAGATCAATGAAAAGGATGGAGAATATCCCAAGAGTTGGATTCCTTAAAAAGGGTCCAACCCTCCTCAGAGCTCCCCACACAACTTCCAGCTGCCCTGAGACATCCAATGCCAAGACTTCAATGCTTTAATTAACAATTCTTCCATAGACCTTGGCAACACCCATCAGGACTCACCATCCCCAGGAAAAATGAGGCTCCAAAACTCCATAGGAAGAGCTGGAATCATCCTCATAAATCACTGCCACGAAACTTTTATGGGATGTAGATCAGGGCAGAAAAAGGCCATCGGATGGGAACGAGCCCCAGATAAATCCAAGGTTAGAAATGACAGTGGATAATGGAAAGGAAAAACTCCAGCAGTTCCTTGGAAGCCCTTTGGTTTATTGTGATTATCCAGGGGTTACTCTGCACATCGAGGTTTATTTAACTTCAGGAAAACACAAAAATAAAAATCAAACCTCTTCCCCCGTGCCAGATCTGGACCGTGGATGGAAGCAAGCCTTGAAGGCAACTCTGCCCAGCTCTCACCCTCCTTCCATCAAAAGCCTGGAGACAGCACAGGGAATTTAAACAGCTCCATGCTGAGAGGCGTCAGCCTGCGGGAGCCAGCACTGATCCATTGTTTTCACTGGAGCCTCCCCAGCTCGTCTTTCACACTAAAAATGAGGAGAAAACCTTCCCATCTCCCATTTTTGATGTGGATTCTGCTTTTAGGTGGGTTCTGGGCTTGCAAAACTTTCCCTAGAGCTGATTGTTTGCAGGTGAAGCCAAGCAGGTGGATTTTCCCGGGAGTTTGGGGCAGATGCCAAATACTGCAGGGACAAAAAGGGCCAAATTCCTGCTTGGCAGCTCAAGATCCTTCCAACATGAAGGTTTAAAACCCAGCAGAATTCCATAAACCAGGTGAAGGCCAGGTTGGATGGGGTTTGGAGCAACCTGGGATAGTGGGAGGTGTCCCTGCCCATGGAACAAGGTCCCTTCCAACCCAAACCATTCCATGCCATAAAATAAAGCCGATGGCCTCTGCAGCTACTTAAACACCTGCCAAAAACCCTCTTTAAAACGCTTGTCTGGGTTTGTTTTTTTAAAAATAGAGCAAAAGGATGAAAATAATCACGCCATAAAATATTTCCAGGAGCGCTCTGTGTGGGTATTGTAGGTCAGCCTTGCTGGGGGATTTTGTTCTGGTTTTCCAGAGGGAAAATTAATCCTTTTGTGTGCTGAAATGGGAACAACCAAAAGAGGGAGAAGCAACAACTCTCAGGAGTCACAACAGCTGCTGTGAGCACAACTGGAGCAGGGTCACAGCGGTGCCACATCCCTGATTTTCTTTTCCAAACCCATCTGTGCCACAGGGGAGAACCCTGCAGGTGACACTGGCCAGGCCACACCTCCCATCCCTACTCCCAAACCCATCCCGAATCCCAGCACAGCCTGGCCAGGTGGGGCTCAGCTTTCCTGAGGGATGCACAAAATGAGGATTGTATCGTTGGAGTCATTAAAATCCCCACTCCCTGAAGGACTAGGGGAACTAATCACCCTCTCCCAGCCCCATTCCAGCTGGGGAATTCCACTGGTTCTCCTTAAACCCCAAAGAAGTGGGTGCTGTGCCCAGGTTTCCCCGTCCCACCCTGAGCACTGTCTCTACACGATCTGAGCTCAGCCCAAAGTGGTGGCAGCATTTTGGTGCTGGGCAGCACTTCCTTTGTTTATAGTGAATTTGGAACAAGCTTTTCTTGGGAAAAAAAAGACCTTTTTTAGCACAAACAGGCAGCAACAGCCCAAGCTGGGATGTTTGGACATCAAATCCTCCTCAAAACGTGAGCCCTGGTTCGGATCCACCTCGCTGGGAAAAGGCTGCTATGAAGATTTTGGTGTTTTTTAAAGAACTGAGCTGGCACTTCCCTGAACCCCAGGCTTGTTCATGCTCTTGCACAGAAGGAGAACTGGGAACAGGCAGGAAGCCATGGGTTTAATGGGAAGGATTAACACAAATCCAGGGTAAGCTCGGCACAGATAACAGAGAGGCTCGTGCAAGATAAGGAGAACAAGTGGTGGCTTGATAAGGAACCCAGGAGAGCTCAGGGCCAGGACCAAACTGTGCAGGTGAATCTGAGAACAGGTTCAGCCTCGCACACAAAGAGCAATTAGAGCTAATTAACCTAATTGCCTTTCTCCTTGTGTAGAATTGTGGAATGGTTTGGGTTGGAAGGGACCTTAAAGCCCATCCAGTTCCAACCCCAACACCTTCCACTATCCCAGGTTGCTCCAAGCCCCATCCAACCTGGCCTTGGACACTTCCAGGCATCCACAGGCAGCCACAGCTTCTCTGCGAAAGCCATTCCAGCACCTCCCCACCCTCACAGAGAGGAATTCCTTCCCAATATCCCCTATCCCTGCCCTTTATTCTGTCACGATCTGTCCATATAAGAAGTCCCTTTCCCCCTTTTTTAACCCAGTCCAAACTGGGAGATAATTCTCTCATCCACACTGGACACTTCCCATCTAACTGCAGGCCATGTTCTTCCACATTATGGGAGATAAGGACCCAACTTTCTGCTTTAACACTAATATTGGAGACCATTTCAATTAACTCGGCAACACTTCAATCTGCGCCTTAACGAAGGAGAACTCCGCCCTTGCCAGTCACCCAGCCCAATCCACCTTTCCTGATGGAAATCATGGAATGCCAGAATCAGAAAAGTTGGGAAAGACCTCCAGGATCACCAAGCCCAAGCTGTGCCCGATGCCCACCTTGTCGCCAGCACAGAGCACTGAGTGCCACCTCCAGGAATTCCTCGGACACCTCCAGGGATGGGGACTCCAAACCTCCCTGGGCACTTCCACCCTTCCCATGGAGAAATTCTTCCCGAATTTCTCCAAAGAATGAAACCCCTGCCTGCAAAAGACATTTTTGTTTGTTTCCTTTTTCTCAAGGCCAGGCCAAAAGTCGCTCACAAGAGCTGTGTAGAAACAATTTGCTTAGGGAAAGGGTTTCCCAGTTTCTGCAAGGCCAGCATTCCCATTCCACCCACTTACATTCCTGGATTAAGGGAAAATAAAATCACATCCGCAGGCCGGTCAGCGGTGACACAGGTCGAGATCCAGGAACATGGCAAAGGGCTGGAAGAAAATTCCACGCGTGGAAAGCTGTCTGGAGAAGTTCTGCACTCCCTCCAGCACCACCATTTCCATCAGGGCCTCGTTAAGGAGGATTTTATCCCTTCAGATCATTTGCATAATTGCCGCAATCAAAGGCACTACTTTGCAGTAATAACTTTAATGGCAGATTTTTCCTTAAACATTCTTTTTTAAATGCTCCAAGGTCGGTGCATCCATGTGCCAGGAGAAATACAGGCAGGAGGCGACACTCTGGGAACGTGGGGTGTGGAGAGGGACCAGTTGCTTTTTGTTTTGGGATTATTTCTGCTTTATCATGCTCAAGATGCAGCCCAGAACCAAAATATTTGTCAATTAAACAGCAGCCTGGTCGGTAAATTGGCGATTCCTTGCTTTTTTTCCCCGTTAATTTTGCTACTCTTGTCTCATTAGGAGGAAATCTGGATCATTTCCAGGCTAAAACCAGATTTTGGAAAGGAGAGTGCAAATCTCAGCCTTTGGTTTGCCTCCACAGAACCCTGGGATGGTTTGGGTGGGAAGGGGCCTTAAAGCCCATCCCATTCCAACCCCTGCCACCTTCCACTGGAGGTTTTTCCGAAGAATTTGGAGCTTTGGCCTGTTTCCCTCAACTCCACGGAGATAAGACCATGGAGATAACATCTCCAAAGCTTCAGCAGCCTTGTAAGGTTTATTTTGAAGATAGGCAAGAACCACCGGCCTAATATAAAACACAAACTTAGAGCAAACAAGCTCAGATCCAACGGGAAGCTCCCAGCAGAAGCCAGCTGGGATTTCCACCCTCCAGCTCCTTCAGTGTCCTCCAGAAAACCCAATTTCACACCAAACCCCGGGTGTTCCACCAGCGCATCTCCAACTCCATCATGCTGGAATGCTCCTCATGGAAAGCTTCCCCAGGAGCACAGGAGCATCGTGGCTTGCCCAAGCAGGCTCCCCACATCATCCCTGGGGCAGCCAAAGATTTGGGGGAACACTTCCCCTAATTGGGGTTCCCAAACGAGCCGGGCCCGGGCGAAGGCCCTGCTGCCCTTTAATGCAGGCCTAATGACATTAAACCCAAACATGGGGCAAGGCTGGGGAGGGAATCAGACAAGCCATAAATTAAAGCAGAGGATATGAATTCCATGCAGGCTGCAGTGTTGGGGTTAACGTGGGTCTGGAAGCAGTTTAGGGAAAACCTGGAGTGGCTAAGGGCCAGCTCTGAGCGGAGCTGCTCTGGGCTAATCGTTTCCTTCAGGCAGGCTACTCCAGCTCACTAATAGGTTTTAATAAAAACTTCCAATTGGGCCAGTAAACCCCTCATTAAGCTGTTTTTAAAGCATGAATTTAAGAGGGCTGAGGGTAAAAGGTCAGGGGGAGTTTTTAATTCAGACCGGCTGGCAAAAGGTGCTGTTGTGATTGAAAACAACAGAGTTCAAGTGTCCAGGGCCACATAAACATCCGACTCTGTCACTAGACCTGCTTAAGTGACAGCTTGAAAAATAGATTTAATAAGACAGAGAGAAAAGTTTCCCACTCTTACACGAGCAATAGGAACAGCAGATCCCAATATTAGGCAGGAATAGGATGGTCAGCAAGCAGCCCCAGCCCTCCCATCCCGGCCTGAGGGGATGGATAAAGAGCAGCCCGTGGCCAGCTGGGTGTCCAACCATTCCCAGGGGTCTGGGACACTGGGATCCAGGGCCTCCTGCTGGGAAGGGAGCAAAGTTCTCCAGGAATAACACAGAGCAGCCCAACCCCACGTCCTGCTGCCAGGGTCTCCCCTCCCAACCGGTGCCATGGGATGCCAGCATGGGAATTCCCTGCTGCCACCTTAAACACCACAGAATCCCACACTGGGTTGGGCTGAAAGGGACCTCTAGGTCAGTCCAGCTCCACCCTCTGCCATGGGCATTTTCCACTATCCCAGTTGCTCCTGGCCCACTCCAACCTGGCCTTGGAAGCTTCCAGGGATGGGGCAGCCGCAGCTTCTCTGCCAGGGAATTCTCCTGGGCAAGCTCGCACACTGCAGAGGGGTCTGCAGGAATCTCCAGCTCAGCCCAGACCCATCCCCACCTCAGCACTCTTAAGCCAAGCTTTGGACCTGCACCAGTGAAGTCTGACCTCAGTTGTTTCATTTTCCTCTCGTTTTCCTCCACGAGCACAGAGCTGCTCTCTAGGACACTGCAGCTAAAGGAAAACTTCCCCCCTTCCCCGGGAACGCGTGCTCACACGGCAGAAACATCTCCTCCATCTCGCCCAGAACCCCAGCTGTGCACTCTAACATTTAATTTTATGTCAATGCACATCTAAAATTTGAGATCCCTGAAGACCTTTTAAAAGAAAATCCTCCTTGGAACAATTTGCATTGAAGCAAAGAGTGAGGATTTAACAAGTGATGGAGAATTACAAATACTCAGCTCTCAACTTTTTATTCTACTTCAAATCAAAACACACTTCAAGCTCAAATTCTGAGCTAATAGATGCAACATAAAATTGGGGGGCATTTTGGGTAGGAACTCAGTTATTTGCTCATCCCATATTTACAGGTAATGGAAAAAAACCTCTGGAGTTTGTTCAGGGATTGTCTTCTCTCCACACCAAAATTAACAAGGACGTTTACTGGAGGGGGGGCGGGGGGGGGAAAGCTTTTGCTTTTAAAATGTGCTTCTAATTCTGGCCTGCAAGGAGAGCAGAAGCCAGGCTCTCTGGAATGATCCCTAAGCCCTGTTTGCTTTGGCTCCAAACAGGACACTTTGGAGCATCAGGAGTCAAATAAGATCAGCTGCTCCTCCGTCCTCTCTGTTTAATGATCCCATTGATAACCACGAGGTCAGCAGATGCATTCCTGCCTTTCCTGCCTGCTCCTTGCTGGGAATGGGGATTGCTGCTCTGACAGGGATCCTACAGCCACGAGGAGTCAGGATCTCTCTGGACAGTGACCTCATTTTCCCCTGATTTTCACTCCAACTCACTCCATCCTTGCAGTTTTCCTGCTTTGAACTCCCCAGTGCCACCTTTTTTTGACCAAGACAGACCCAGGACCATCAAAGTCTCTTCTGAATGTCTGAGGCTCCTTAAAACCAGAAGGCAGAGCAGAAGAAAAGAGGACAAAAAAGGCTGGGAAAGAGCAGCACCTTTTGCAGGCCTCTGCTAGAGCAGGGATAATAAATCCCTACATGGAATCAGATTTCCATTGGGGGGAAAAAGGGAATCCTGGGGGGAATCTCAGGCAGAAAGTTCCCCAGGAACTCCTGCTCTAGGAGAGAGCCCAGGGTCAGAAACAGCAAAGGTGGCACCACCACAGACCTCGGGAAGCAGTTTGGGTCTCGTCCTCAGCCAGGAGAACACAGGTCATTAATTTTCAGGAAGGATAAAGCAGTAAGTTGGCCTTGGGGCTTCTTTCTAATCCCAGCACCACAGTGGGAACCTGGAGAGAGAGGCAGAGCTGCCATGGCTGGAGCTGAGCCAGGCCAGGACACCTGGAGAGGGGCTCCAACAGGGAGAACGTGAGGGAAAGGCCTCGGAACAGCAAAGCTCAAGGAGGAGATTTAGGCTGAGGATGGAGAAGCCAGGAAAGCTCTGCAGGAGCAGCCTGGTCCTGCAGCCGTGCTCCAGGGAGGACAGGCAGCACCTCCATCCATCTGTCCGTCCGTCCAGCCATCCCAAAGTCACCCGTCCAGCCATCCCAAAGTCACCCGTCCAGCCATCCCAAAGTCACCCGTCCAGCCATCCATCCCAAGGCCAGCCAGTGCACTCCATCCATCCCAAAGCTGTCCATCCATCCATCCATAGTCCCACTAGAGGAATGCCCTGCCAAAAACAGGGAGGAAAATCAGCCCTGGGTGTGGATCTGTGCCCATCCACAGGGAAGGACCCAGATGCCACCAGCATCCCCTCACTGAGGGCACCACACCGGCTCCAAAGCCAGGTTCACATCACAATAACAACAAGCAAAGCCTAAAGTGATCTCAGCTCAGCTGATCCCAGCTCAGCACAACCCCCTGGCTGATGCCCACTCCAGGATCTGCATCCCAGAGCACCTCCTCACCTTCCATGGATACACAGCCCAACGTAGTGCTCTGCATTCCTGTTTCCCACCTCACTCCCTCCAGTGAAGAGGGTTTTTAATCACTTTTCTCTGCCAGGAGTAAGAGCAAAGAGCAAAGCCTGTGGCAACACCAGTTGATCCCAGAGCTTCTTGTTATTTCCAGGCTCTGGAGTTCTTTAAAATTCATAGGGAGAGCCTGGAGTTTGAATAGAGGCTACCAAAATCCATCCTGAGATGCAGCAAAAAAAAAAAAAAACCCCACACTTCCTGGGGGGGGATAGGAAACAGTCAGCACTTACAAAGAACTCTCCAGGAATTTTTTTTTTTTAAGGATCTTGCTTTGAAGTAGATGCTCCCAAAGAATGAGGCTTCCAGAGCTCAGCAATATTTAATGTACTGCCCCAGCGATGGACGACAATGTTGTTGTTTCAGCTATATTATAACAAAAATATTGTGGTTTTCCTGTATTCTAACAAAAGGAACTGGAGATTTACATCTCCTTCATCTCATTCCGAAGGAGCCCTCACGCCAAAAGCAGGGAAGGGAGAGACCCCACTGCGTACAAAGGGCTCCTTGGAGGGGGAGCCTCCACTTGGGACACGAGGAAAGGCCAAAAAAAGATGAAACACCACTCAGAAAACAAAAAAAAAAAAGATTTTCTACACCCATCAGCAACACATCCAGAGGATGAGTAACTCCAGTCCAATCCTCTGGGTTTGTATTGCCCTGGATAAAATATCCCCATTCAACAGGGAGGAATTATCTGGAATGTTTTATGGATTATAATGGAAAATTCTCCATATTCCTCTGCTTCTCCACTCGAAGAAGCTCCACCTCAACATTCCCAGAAACTCTCAGACAGTTCAAGTGCCAATGATTAAAACAATCCATTGGAAACGAGGAGACAGCTGTGATTCCCAGAAGGAGAAGGGATCAAACCTCCCTAAAACACACAAGAATTATCCATTCTTGTGCCTCCTTCCTGAATAACCAGACTCCATTTGGGAATAAAGCCATGTTGGGAACACAAATCCCATTTCCAGCCATGATCCAGTGTCCTTCACCCACCCATCCCACAGCACGAGCACATTCCTGAAGGGAGAAAACACGGCCAAATGGGCTGGTTTAAGACATTATTCCATGGCAGTAATTCCCAGAAAATCAGCAGTTTTCCTAATATTTCCACAGAGAGGAATGCTTCCAGAAGGATTTCTGATTTTCCATTTAGGAATAGGCTGGAAAATTGAGAAAAAACCAAGCTGGGCAAAGCATGCCCTGACTTCCAAAGGGAAAATACCTGCACCTCGTCCCAGGGAAAAGCCCAGGATAGGAACAAGAGGTTCCTGACACCAAAATCAAGTGGAAATTCCCTTTTCCAAGTGGAAAAGGAATTTGGGAGGAACAGGTTCCCTCCCAGGAACGTCCTTCATTCCCTTCATCTTAAACATAACCCTTCCACCAACTCTCTTCAGCCTCAATTTACAGAATTTCCTTTCTTTAAGGGCATTTGAGCAGAAAGAAATGCAGTGAAAGATAAGCAAAAGCTTAAAAAAATATAAACTTAACAAAAATCCCCTCAATTTAAAAAAACAATCAAAATTTAAACGTGCCAGAGAAAGCAAAAAAATAATCAAAACTTAACCACGCCAGAGAAAGAGCAAACAAGCTGGAGTAAAGTAAAAGCTACGTACCCACAAATGCACCAATAAATTATAAATGCAGCTTTTGGCTCATTTTTAGTCACTTACCAAAGGAATACCTGCAAAACAAAAGGAAGAAAAAGCAAAATAATTAAAATTGGGGTTGATAAATTCAAGGGAATGACATCTTGTGTTAGTTTTGGTCCTCACTTTAAACGTTCAGAGTTTCAAAGCGCTGTCAAGGAGGACAGAAAAGTCCTGAATCATGTAAAATGTAACACAAATGGGAAAATGCTGCTGCCTGGAAATGGAAAAAGAGCAAATTCCCAAATTTTGGGGCTGATCCCACATTTTGGGGCTATTCAGCACTCCAAAGGATTGTCCCCCTTCTCTGCACAAAGCAGCAGACCCTGAAGGGAGCCCCCTGCCCCAAATCCCACCAGCTCTGGGCTTCCCAAGGGCCACTCCTGCTTTTCCCACTGGAATCCCCTTCAGCCTCAGCTGCAGCACAGTGACTTTCTGTAAGATCACCAATTCTGATTAAAACTGGCTTTTAATCCTGAAGTTGAGCAAGTTTTAAGATGTTATTCTTCAGCTTGTGTTTATTCCCAGTGTGGCTTCGATCCCACATCAGGCCTTTATTATTTGTATCTGCAGCATATTAAACTAACCCAAAAAAACAAAAAAAATGCCCACAAAACTAAAAAACACCCCAATTTCTAATGATTTTCAGAAGGATTTGCTATTACTGAAAATACCCTGAATAAGTGTGTTCATTTTGTACACATACACAGTTTGATTAACTCTAAAACCTATCAAAAATCTCAATATTTGGCACCATATTCAGCGACAATTTCCTACAGATCCACCGACGCACACAGAAAACTTGAAAATGCAGGATAATAAAACTACAAATTAATAATAAAGTTATTTTAATATTTTAATTTTATTTTAATAAAGTTACCTGTCATTAAGGGAACCCTCACTTTGCTGATCCCCACCACGCTCGTGGTGCTGCTCAACACCGACTCGCAGGAATTATTCTCATTTCTTGGCAGAAGTTAAGAACCCCCTGAGGCTCATTTAAAACACACAGCCCCCCCCCAAATGAGGAATTAATACAATATTGTATTTTGCTGAACCACATGAAGTTTTCTGACGTGTGTCTGGTGCTGATTACATCAATCCAGGCTCCCGGCCTTGTCATGTGATGACAGGCAAACACTTGTGGATTTATTTCTCTGAAGAAGCCTGCGAGACAAAATGCCAAGGAAACCAAACCAAATGGCCCGCTCCGAATCCATAAAAGCAGCGGGAATTCTTGCAGGGATTTCGGAGTTTTTTAATAGGTACAAGCAGGGCAGGTACCCAATTCCCACAGATTTCAGGTCGGAGTTTCGCCCTTCATCCCCAGTTTTCCTTTTCGAGGTGCTCTGTGAGGAGCTCACAGAAATATTTCTTTTAAAAATGTGGTTTTTTTCACTTTTGCCTCGGCATTTGAAGCATTCCCAACAGATAGTGACAAGGAAAAATGTGGATTTGATTTTGCAGGCTTGGGGGGTAAATTTCACCAGCAGAACTTTTGATCTGCACGTTGTCAAAGGCAGAAATTCTGCTGATTCCAAGCCTATTCCACTTGGATTGCCTAAATCACATTAAAAAGTGATGTCATGGCTGCTTTCTGCTGGGAGAGACAACATTTTTAGCCCTGACTTGTCAGGGGAGGCAAATCCTTGTCCTACTTAGCCCAGATCAGCTGGGAATCATAAACATCATCTGATATTTGAGTTAAATTGTTTTCACCACCTTGTCCTGCTGATTAATTCTAGCTCCAATATATTCCTGGAAAGTAAAAACTGAGAGCATAACATGGTTTGAACCCCATTATTCCCGAGGAAAACACTTCCTGCTGGCAGGGGTTTGAGGACACAGCTCCACCAGAGCTTCCAGGGATCAGGAATTCCCAAACTCACCCAGCACTAAACACCACCTTTTCCAGGGAATTCCTGTTTTCCAGCATGCAAAGCATGTGGGATGTTGGCTTTTATTTGCTGAAGGAGAAGGAGAAGCTCATGAGCCAGACTTGCCCCATAAATTTACATTTCCCTCTCCACTCAGCCACCCCAGAGCTGCACAGGTTATTTAACGCAGGGGTTGTTTGGGACAGGGATTCCTCTAAGGCTGGAAAACATTCCCAAAACAGCATTCCAAAAGGAGTCTATTAAAAATAGGATAGAACAGGCAGGTTTTACCTTCACATCTATGGATGTTCTGAGGAAAACCCAGCTGTGTTTGTAATAAAAACAGAGTAAAACCAGTCCCAGCCACCACTCCCACCCCAGCAGTGCCCAACACCACGAGCTCCTTCCAACTAAACTTCCACATGGAAGGAGAACTCCCTGCTGCATCCCTAAATCTGCAGCTGCTGCTAACAGCTCCCATTGCTGCTCTCCACAGAGAACACCCTCCATGGAAAGCGAACCCAGATGTCAACTTCCATCTCCATCAGGAATCCCTCTCCTCCTCTGGGCTCTGTAACTCGGGATGAGGGAAAAGTTATTTGGGGTACAGGAATATTTTCTTTTTTCCGTTAGGATTTGGTCCCCAAAAGGAGGTTTTTCCAGGAGGTCTCCACAAGGTGGGAGCTCCACTGTGAAGTATCCCATCCCTGGGAAGGTGGGAATGTGGCATTTTTAACTATCCAGGTGTTCCCTCTGGCAGGGAGGGAAGGAAGCAGGGGGTCATCTCCCCTCAGGCCACAGCAGGCAACCAAATGGACACACAGCTGCAGCTTCCTGCCAAAATTCCAGCACCAGGGAGAGCTGGATGAGCCACCTGCCACAGATCCAGCACGATGTTAAAGAGGGTTAAGCCATGGAAGTACAGAAAATGTGGGAATTGCCCCTGTCCCGGGACAGGGCTGGGTGAGGATCACCTCAGCCAGAGGCCTGGCCATGCAGAAATGGAAATTCACCTCCCTGTCCAGGGATCCAGCCTGGGGTTGTTCCTTAGGAACATTTAGGAGGTTTTTCCTGGATCTTCCTTCCCCATCACTCAAACCAGCACTGGCCACAGGGAGACAGGACAGAGAGCAGAATCCTGGGATGGTTTGGGTTGGGAAAGACCTTAAAGCCCATCCAGTGCCACCCCCTGCCATGGGCAGGGACACCTTCCACTATCCCAGGGTGCTCCAAGCCCCATCCAACCTGGCCTTGGACAATTCCAGGGATGACTCCACTCCCCTCTGGGCACCCTGTGCCAGTGTTCCAACCTCTCTGCTTCTTTCACTTGATCTCTGTCTCCTTCCCCACTTTTCCTTTCCCTCAGCTCCTTGAGCTTCTCCCCCTGTGCCAAGGCTCGAGCTCCTCCTGTGCCCAGCCTGGGGTCACAGCCACTTCCAGAGCAAAGGGACACCCAGACACTGCCACTTCCCTGCCTCTGAGGAGTGGAAAAGCTCATCCACAGCTTCCAGAAGTTACTGAAAGCTTGCTGGAAAACCACAATATACCAACCAAATTAAAGCTGTAAACACTTAGGATGGAAAAACCCCCTTTTTTTTTTTTCCCTGGGACCTGGGGATCCACTTCCCCAGCCCAGTTGGGAAACATCCCTGGCAAGAGACAGCAAATCCATCAAAATGAGATCCAGGATTAGCCTGGTGCACCATTAATTTCAGAACATCATTAACTTAAAAGTGTGGGGGTAAGAAACCTTTTTGACAGCTGCTTTTGGTCCCTGCCAAGCCTTCAGCACTGCACAGCCGTGGTGGGGGGAGGAAATCAGCTGGAATGGGAGTAAATGAAACCAGTCTGGTTTCTGGATTCACTTTCTTGTGGTCGCAGAGCTCTAAAAGCTGGGATTCTGTGCTCTGTAATTACAACATCCTCATTTAAATGGGAGGAACGGGGCTAACATTAAAAATAAAGGATAAGGAGGAGGTGGAGGTTGCTCCTCAGTGCTGGGAAAGGTGCCTGGGCAGGGCTGGAGCCAAGCAGGGGATGAGGAATGGGATGTCCCATCCTGTGTATCCCCTTGGCTCTTCCCAAGCTCACCACACTGTGCTCCCCTGGCAAGGCCTGGTCAGGAGACCAAATCTGAATTATCCAGCTGAGCCCCAGCACTCCCCAACTCTGCCTGTGCTCGTTTCCAAAGTCAAAAATGATTCCAAGCCCTGGCTTAGGTGACTGCACAATTTGTCAGACCCCAGCGGGGTTTGCTTTGGTAAAATCCTGCCAGTCCCAAAAGCAGATTCTGAAGTAGCAGCCTTGGGAATCCTGCTCTGAGCTGCTCCTTAAGTCCAGGGGAAGGGAAAAATGGGAACAGGCAGCAGGAAGGGGATCCCAGGCCAAATCTCTGAGTGCCTCCAGGCTGGAATGAGCTCCAGCAGCAGGTGCACAACTGGACACTGATGGAAAACAACAGGATTAGGAAAACCTGGACACATTCAGGACCTGGAACAAGCGGGAGTCACCTCTTGAGCACAGCAGGATCCTGCTGTGATCCTGCTGTGATCCAGCAGAAAGGCTCTGCAGGTAAAATCTCAGGAAAACAGGATGGCAGTAATTCCTTGATTAAAAAAGGAACCCTTTAATTGCATTAATGACTCTCTCTGGGGCTGGCCCCTGCTGCCGAGTGCTCTGCAGACTGAGACTCCCCAGTGCCACCTACATTTACCTCACGCAGGACGAGTAACCTCACACATTTCTACGTCTCCAGGACTAATCCAGCCATGGATCACCTCCTCCTGCCCATCCACCCCAAATTCCAGCTGAGCACATCCCTCTGGGCTGGCCCCTCTCAAGGACTGCCCCTACCCCAACCCCAGCCTGGGGCAGGGAGGGGAAAACCTTCCCTATGCTGGGAGGGGGGGAAAACACTCCATGATTCATTTCTGCCATCAGCCACGATTAAATTTTAATCTCTCACCCCAAATATGGTTCTCATTAGCTTCATTAGCTCCCAGTTGTACTGCGAGGCAACGGTGTCACATGGAATTAATCTTTGGTTTCATTAACGTGTCATCTCCAGCGCTCAGGGTTGCTCGCTGCATTCTTTGAAACCGATCCCTTCCCTCTCTTCTGGGCGGGGAGGAAGCGCCAAAAAGCAGCTTCCTGGGCAGGAAGGATGACCCCCTGAGATCCTGCAATGCTGCCTTGACGCTCCCAGAGATAATCTTTGCTTGCTGGGGACGGAGGGCAGCTCGGAGCAAAAGGGATGCGAGGTTTCGAGCCACGGTAACAAAAATTCCTGAGCTTCCCTGCCAAGGCCTGATAAAGGAGTAAGATATTCTAACTTCTCTTCTTGTTGTTGTCATTGGGGTGTTTTGGAGAGCTGGGAAAATAAAGCCAGGTTGCAAAAAGAGTTCTGGGCAAAGACTTATTTGCAAGGCTCTAAAAACCTCCGAATTACTCCAATTTAGCACAGGCACCAAGGTGATATTGGTAAACGAGATTTAGCTAAAATTTTAAGCTACTTCATTTTTAATACACAAAACTGGACACTGGATTCGGGCACAACGTGAATTTCTGCTTCCACTTCCAACCTGAATGGAAAGCTGGTCTCAGTTAAGAATTCTGGTCCCTCAGTACAAGCTTGCATCACTTCCAGACAGGCTGATAAAGCAGGATAGAGACTGATGGGAAGCCCTTGCTGAGGTGACTCAGCCAAGCACAGCTGTCACATCCACTCCTGCCTAGTGCTGGGATCCCAGAGAATCCCACGTGTTCTGATAAAGCCCAGGTTCCCACTCCTTCCTTCCACAGCTCCTGATTTTTCAGTGTCTGACAAAAAGTCTTCCTGAATTACCCACACTGCTTAAAAACCCTGCACAGCTCCAGTGGGGATCCCCCGATTCCTGCTGCAGCTGGATTGGGCTGCTGGGAGCTCCGAGGGGGATTTCCCTCATCTGCTGGGCAGGACAGGGCTCCTCCTGGCCAAAGGAGGCCACCAGGATGGGCAGAGGGGTGGAGCTGCTCTGCTGGGACAGCTGGGATTGTTCTGCCTGGAGAAACTTCAGGGTGACCTAACTGTGACCTGCCAGGACCTGAAGGGAGCCACAAGAAAGATGGAGAGAGGGGATTTGCAAGGAATAGAGGGACAGGACAAGCAGGAACAGCTTCCAACTGCCAGAGGGCAGGGTTAGATGCGATATTGGGAAGGAATTCCTCCCTGGGAGGGTGGGGAGGCCCTGGCACAGGGTGCCCAGAGAAGCTGTGGCTGCCCCGGGATCCCTGGAAGTGTCCAAGGCCAGGTTGGACAGGGCTTGGAGCAGCCTGGGATAGTGGAAGGTGTCCCTGCCCATGGCAGGGGTGGCACTGGGTGATCCTTAAATTCCTTTCCATCCCAACCCATTCCAGGATGATTCTGTTCACACTCCTGTGCCCTCACCATCAAAGGGTCACACACCAACATGTTTAAAAATGGGAATGTTTTGCCAAATCCAGCCCCAATTCACACCCTGGCTGCTTTCCAGCACGGAATAAAGAAACTCACAGATCTGCCTCCAACCTTTACCAGGCTGGATCACCCTGGACAAACACCCTTTAGTCTCAGAACCCAAAGATGTAGAAAATAAGAGGAAAGAACATGGGAAGAGATTCATTTAATGGCCACCAACACCCTCCTGGAGAGGGAAAACACTCCCTGAGCACCTCCTGAGCCCCAGCAGCCACTGGAGCTCAGCCCCCAGCACATCCCAATTAAATCCTGCATGGGTCAAGTGCTTCTTAATGAGACACAAATCCCACAAACCCTCCACAAAACATCAGCCTTTCCTCTTCCTCTGCTGCAGATGAACTTCTCAGCACAGTCAGAATTTAACTGCAATTAAATCACCTGCCTCAGAGACAAGCCTCCCTGACCTTCCAGGAAATCCTTTCACATGAAACTTCCAGGCTGTTCTGTTCTGGCAGCTGGAGATGAAAACCCACCAGGAACTTGGGGGCAGAAACACTGAGGCATCTCCTCCCCTCTGTGAAATTTTTTGGGCTTCAAAGGGCACAAAAGCTGTATTTCATATTCCTTGCAGGAAAAAAAAACGTGCTGCTTGGTCTTATTTGACCCTAAATACCTGCTGGCAGTAGCTGCACCACCCTTTTCCACCAGGGAAGAACACACTGAAAAGAACCTTTTTTGTAGCCACCTCGTGCCGTAACATTTTATTTATTGGCTTGTTTAACTTATTCCCTTGAGCTCCTGTAACTCCACCAGAATCATGAAAGAAAATAAAGGCAATGGGATTTAAAAATCCCACAATTCCAGCTTTTTTTAAAAAATCTGTGCTGTCTGACAATGGGCAATGAGCTTTGGGAAATGACCCAACACAAGAACCCAGGGAAAAGGAAGGGTTTTCAGATGCCAGTTGGAAGTGCTGGAAGGGAGGAAACAACAGAAGAAGAAACAGGAGATCGGTGGCAGAGTAGCTGAAAAGTTTGTTTCTATAAGAAAATGTAATAGCTCTCTGGAGACACCTTACTGGGGGATAAAAGTGAATTTATTCCAGAATTACTAAGTCACTTTAGAAGTGCATTAGTGATTCTGGTACAAAACTGATTTAACTCCTGCTGGAAGCCTCTCCCACAGAGCTCGTCCTGCCCCAGGACAGTGCCCAGCCCCACAAACCCAAATCCCACAGAAACCACAAGTGGAGGCTTCGTGGGGCCACCTGCAACAAGGATTTTGATTAAACCAAGGGGCAGCTTTTCCCAAATCCTCATTTAAAGGGATGAAAATCCATTGCAGGAATATTCAGGAGGGAGGAAGTGGGAGGAAGGCAAAGCCATTTGTACAGGACCAGTGGAGCTGCACTCTGGACAAGCTGGATTTGCAGGCTGCAAAATGGATGTTGAACTGTGAGGAATTGCCACAAAAATCTTTTTTAAAACTTCTTTAAACAGCTTCTACTCTACTCAAACTGGGACCACATCTGACTACCATCATTTTACTCCTATTTTACTACTGCAGAAATGACAGGAATAATCAAGGTTAAAATGAACATAATGATCCAGCACTTCACCCAACGGGTCAGATAATAAATATGAAATATTCTTTGCCCTGGCAGATTTTGAGACTCTTGACAGTCTCCTACTTCAAAAGGAAAAAGTTCAAAGTGGCAGATGGGGAAAAAAGAAAAAAAAACCCATTATTTTAAGCTGGACACACTGAGTTTCTGATGGAAGTGTGACACCATCACGTGGGTGGCCTTGACCCCAAACACACCCAGGTTTAGTCTGAGCAGAGTCACAGCTGTTTTGGGAAACACTGTGCCCAGAAGGACAAAAACTGCCAAATTTGAAGGTGGAAAACACTGGCAATCTTGACCCCACGTTTCCCAGGCATCAAAATAAATTAATTTCTCCACAAGATCACTTAATTTTAAGACCCACCAAAGTGCATCTTATTCCAGACTGTTCAGAGTCAAGGACAACAAACTGGCAAAGTCAAGGGCAACACACTTAACCCAATTCTTGGGATTTTAAGTTGCCAAAATAACCCTTATCCTTCAAACCCCACTACAAACAGCTGCCAGGAGCAGTTTCCCTGAGGGTTTTAAGACCCTTCAAGCCCTCAGCTGGTGCTGGCTGTGCTGTCCCCAGGCTCATGGATATTCCCCAGCTGCCAGGTGGGGCCAGGGCAGGCAGGGAGCGTGTCCTGCCCTTCAAAGGACACTTTTTGCTCTTCTAAAGCTTCCCTGGCTGAGCCCAAGCCAGCTGGGCAGCAGTTGAAAGAGCTGCTCCTTCAGCAGCGCCCGGGGTCTGGGGACTGCAGCCCAAAACAAATAGGGACATTTACAATTAAAATAGACAAAAAGGCGATAAAAGGAATAAATTGTCCCTCACTGGCCTGAAGAAGGGAGCTCTATTCCTGCTCAGCACGCTGGAGCTTCCCTGGACTGAGCTTCCCAGGCAAGCTCAGCTCAGGGTTTGGGTGGGGGCTGGCTCAGAGGAGCCCATGCTGGCCAGTGAACAGGGACAGCTAGATTTTGTACAAAAACTCAAAATAACGTGGCCACAGGAGGAATTTCTTCCTCGTTTCAGACACCTCTCTGCTGAGCTGCCTCATCACTCCAGTCAGGAATGCCTGACACTGTCCTTTCCAGAGCTGTGGGCTCCTGCTGCTGCTTTGAAGAAGCTACAGAACTCCTCAAAACCTCTCAACCTGCCCCAAATTAGGAGCAGGACAATTAATGGACCATCTAACCCCACCTACAAACCAGTGTGAGAGGAGAGTTTTAAGCCAGCCTTGGTTTCAAGGCCAGCCTAAGCTCTAAGGCCAATGTTGCCACCCACCCAGCAGATTTTGGGTACTGAGCTCATCCCTTTCCACCACCGCAATTCCTGAGGGACAGGGAGAATTCAGTGAATCCTGCTTTGCCCTTTCCCTGCACTGGAAGCACCCAGCATCCCTCTCTCCAGGAATTCCATGTCACACTGCATGCACAACAAGAATAATCCGGGTTTGAGCACCCCATGACCCACTCCAGAGGATCTGATGAAAAATGAGACCACAGCTGAATGAGCTGGGCTGCTTTGATTCTTCTCCCTCAGCCCTTCCCAAGAACCACCTCATTTCCTGTTTAATACAGGATATTAAGAGGAAAAGAAGCTGAGGGAACATCTCCAATCCCCCCTTTTTCTCTCTCACCCCTTTCCCAGAAGATCCCACCCCAATCCCTTGATGTGTTTTTGTTGTACACCAGAAGCACCAGGTGAAATTTCAGCCCCCAAATTTCAAGGAGCAAAGGAGGAAGGGAAGAAAAAATCCAGCCTTATCTCAACTATCAAGAGTCAATTCCTTTAAACCACGACAGGCAAACTCCAGGCTCCATGTGCATTCCTGCCAGGCAGATCACTGTCTTGGAGCTGGGAAGAGACCCAAAATTCACCCCTGAGCTTCCACCCTGCTCAGGAAGAGGGGTTTGGACACGGTCTGCTGGAAGAGAGGAAAAGGCTCCTCTCTGTATCCATCACTTTTTTCCTCTTCCTTGAAAAAGGTGCCAAAACAGCCACTTAGAGCTCACCAGGCACACCTGGAATTTTTCTGGGAAAATCTCAGGAGTTCTGCAGGACTGTCAGAGGGGACACCACCCCCTGTGCCAGGGAAAGTGGGAGCAGAGAACCAGCACAACACATGCTGCTCAGAGACATGGAAAACACATCCCAGGTGGGATTTAAAAAAAAAAAAAAAAAAATCCTCTAAGAGCTCTACAGCCACAGCACCAGCACAAAGAGCTCTCCAGAGAGCTGTGGAACTAATGAAGAGAGCCTGTCTTAATTATCCCACTGCTCCAGGAATGAACCCATCAAACCTCCAGCCTTGGAGTCCCTGCAGCTCCAGCTCTCAGTTACAAAACCTTGGCAGCTTCAGGGGGAGGTTGCTGGGATATTTTTTTCCCCTCCAAACAGAAACACAAAGAGGAAGAAGTCAAGGATCACATCCAGATTTCTCTGCTACAGAACAGGCTCCTGTATCCCTGGAAACCAGAGCAGGAGGATGCCTGAATTCCTGCCCTTTAGCATTAAAACATCTAGAAAACAGACAAGCAGTTCTGGAATAATCTGGAAACAGGCAATGGAAAACCATCCACAGAGTTATTTTCCCAACTCTGTGCCTTGGTTTCACAGCTTTAAGTTCGTGCTGAGTTAAGAGCTCAGAGAATGGAGCTTTTCAGAGGCTGTTCTCCTTCACCCACTGACATTCCAGCCAGAGTAGGATGGGAATGAATGGGACAGCACACACAAATCCTTAAATCCACTGAGCCCATCTGTGGAAAAGGTGTCCTGTTGTAGAGCCAGAAAATTTGGGAAGAATATCCCTGGACACCTCTTGATGGCAGAACCTTTTCCCTCCCCAAAGGTCCCACATCACCTCAGCTGCAGGCAGAGAGGTCACATAATGAAATTCAGGGTTCTAAGGGCACATCCTCTTTCAACCAATATATTTGGGGTCTTCACAAGAGCGAGGACAACCCAAACCCTTCATTTTTGCACCACAGCCCTGCCCTGCAGCAAGGTGATTTACAGAGAATCAGGGTTTCGCCTTTTCCCCCCACAAGCTTTCTGTACTTATTCTGAAATACAGAATTCCAGCTCTCTTCTGGACAGAGCTGAAAACTGAGAAACCATCCTAAAAGTAATTATTGAGTGAATTCCCTTGCAGCAGCCACTGCACAGCTGGGATAACACGGCATGGAATGTTATGGAATAACCTCAGTGGGAAGGGAGCCCCGAGGATCATCAAATCCAATCCTGTAGTCAATTTGCAGAGGAGAAATCAGGGCAGATATCCCAGGTAAGACAGAGCTGGGACATGCCCATAAATCATCTGTGCCAAGTGCTGTCCTTATCTCACATTCCTACATGGATAAGCTGGTGAGGAGCAATGTTAAGATTTTGGATTTCCAACTTTCCAGGGTATGAGAGGATCCAGAGGGTCAGAGCTGCTGTTTGGGGCAATTGTGGCGAACCATGAACTGTCTGCCCAAAGAACTGAGCTTGGAACAGCTCCAGGGCCCTCAGCACAGGAAGGAATTGTTGGAGCAATTCCAGAGCTGGAGCCAGGCTGGGAGAGCTGGGGGTGTTCACCTGGAGAAGAGAAGGCTCTGGGGAGAGCTCAGAGCCCCTTCCAGTGCCTAAAGGGGCTCCAGGAGAGCTGGAGAGGGACTGGGGCCAAGGGATGGAGGGACAGGACACAGGGAATGGAACCTTCTGATGTTCCAAACGGAACAGGAAAATCAATGTACAGCACGAGGGAAAAGCAAAATAAGAGGGATTGAGAACCCACCAGATCTGTCCAACGTTGACCAAGGACAGGTAGAGCAGCCACAGCAGGGACATGAGGACCATGTTGGCACAGCCAGTCAGCAGCACAAAGGCTGCCAGGGCCAGGCCAGCCAGGGCCAGGCCATCCAGGGTGCTGTCCATGTCAGACCAGTCCAGGAACCAGACGAGGGTGGGTGCATAGCTCAGGGCATCCAGGCCCACCTTCCCTTTGAAGTACTTCTTGATGTCCTGCAGGTAGAGCTTGCAGGGGAGCAGCCCCCTCTCTCCTATCAGCTGCTTGTTCTGGTGAAGCGCCACCAGGAAGGCCACGACTGCAGGAAAACAAGGAGAGGGGAAAACGTGTTAGGAATCACCCAGGATGAGGGATTTGTTTTGAAAGTTATAAAAGCAATTATTGGAAGGAATTTATGCACAAATCCTCATCTCCAACAGTGCTCAAGCAGAAGGTTCCCTGCCCATGGCAGGGGTTGCACCTGGATGATCTTTAAGGTCCCTTCCAACCCAAACCACTCCAAGATTCCATGGCTTCTACGAACCACGATGCAGAAGGCAAAGGAATTCTAGAAATCTTCTCCTGGCTTTGGAGGACAAGAGATCTCCATCTTTCCATAACATTTCCTGGGTATCTATCATGGATCAGAATCTTTTCCTTATATTGAAAACACTTCATATTTCAAAATATTGTTAATGAGACATTTTGAATTCATATACCCCACTAAAGAATAGAATAGAATCCCAGAATGGGTTGGGTGGGAAGGGACCTTGGAGATCCTCTCATCCCACCCCAGGGACATCTTCCACTATCCCAGGTTGCTCCATGCCCTGTCCAACCCAGCCTTGGACACTTCCAGGGATCCAGGGGCAGCCACAGCTTCTCTGGGCACCCTGTGCCAGGGCCTCCCCATCCTCACGGCCAGGAATTCCTTCCCAAGATCCCATCCAACCCTGCCCTCTGACAGTTTGAAGCCATTCCCTGTGTCCTGTCCCTCCATCCCTTGGCCCCAGTCCCTCTCCAGCTCTCCTGGAGCCCCTTTAGGCCCTGGAAGGGGCTCTGAGCTCTCCCCAGAGCCTTCCCTTCTCCAGGTGAGCACCCCCAGCTCTCCCAGCCTGGCTCCAGCCCTGGGAGCAGCTCTAGAATTGCTCCAACAATTCCTTCCCGTGCTGAGGACCCCGGAGCTGTTCCAAGCTCAGTTCTTTGGGCAGACAATGGTTCATGGCTCACCACAACTACCCCAAACAGCAGCTCTGACCCTCTGGATCCTCTCACACCCTGGAGGGTTGGAAATCCAAACCTTAACATCCTCCCATCCCCTAAATTCCCACTTTTCCCATGTCACTCCAGCTGTCCCATTTATAGTGTCTCTGCTCCAGCCCTGGACAATCTTAGCCCAGCCTGATGCTTTTTTTGACAGCACATCAGCAATTTAATTATAGATCATAGACCTAGCATTTGATGTCCTGCAGAGAAAGCTGGGCAGTTTTTAGGGATTATCTCATATTTTAGGCATCTCGTGCAGTTACCAATTTGCAGTTTGTAACTCCAGTAATCTCCATGTCTCAGGGAAAAAAAAAAAATGAGGAAGGCCAACATTTCCTGATTAGGCTGCATCCACTAATTTACCCATCCTTCAAACATTATCCAAACACCAGCCACGTCAGGGGCAGCAGCACCAGAGCTCCTGCAAAAGGCCAATTTGTTCCCCTCCCCAGTCGTCCTTGGTTAATGATCAAATCTGTTTCTCCCCTTATCTCAATGCTGGCATTCTGCAAACAACAATCCTGGTGTTCATCTGGTGTCTCTCACTGGGAGCACTGGGGCAGAGTCTGTGTGAAATCACAGCCCAAATTCCCATTTCTTTGAAGTCTGGAGCAGCAACCCGAAGTCTGCAGCCCCAGGGAATCCAACTGCAAGTCCCATTCCCCAGACAAAGGTCTCCAGTGGGTTCCACTTAATCCACTTAACACTCCCCCAGCTCTCTGCACACAGCCATGGATTTTATTCTCATTTAAAAACCACTAAAAGTCATCATACAGCACACAGCAGAGGTCACTGCGAGGGTTGCCTTTGATTCCAGCAGATCCTGAACGCCAGGGATGACAGAATAAAGTTGGGAGTTAATTGGTTGTGTCTCTTCCCATCCATCTTTTTATACACAGTGAATGATTTTACAAATAAGAGACATTTTTATTCAATTATTTTACTCAATTATGGACAGGGAGAGACATGAGAAAAACTGATCCCAACACTACAGGATCAGTTCTGGACCACAAATTAAGTGTTTTCTATTTTGTTCATATTTTCTACCAACACTCAGCTCGGCACAACTGTGTAATCAGAAAGCCTGACATGAAACCAGCAAAAATATAATTCTTCTGAGCTTCAGGCAGCTTAATATCTTCATTTTTTGGATTTAAAAAAAGCCAACTAAAGGCCAGTTCTGCCTTAAAACTCCACAGCTTGATTTCCCACGATTAGCACTGCAATTTGCTGCACGGTTTTCCAAAAGTGCTAATCAAATTCACCTCTAAATGCTCCAGAATTGCTGCCCCAACCCATAAGTGCTGAGCAGGTTTTTGCCTACAAAAGTCTAAATTAGACCCCTGCACCGTGTGCGAGACATACAAGGAAAGGGTAAATTAGGAAAAACAAACGCCAGCAGCTCCAGCAAAGTCCATATGGGATGGACAAAATCCTGCTCAGCCTCTCTGAGCCTGCAGGCAGCAAACACGGGGCTGGAGCTGCCATGAAATGCACATTTTGGGATGCCCCAGCTTGGGCTCCAAAGGGGTTTTTCTCCCAGGACATCCCTTTCCCACTGCTGGGATCGCCCACATCACCATTCACAGCCAAACCCCAGCAGCAGCCACCCTAATTTCAGGAGGATTCACCTCCCCCAAAGCAAATCCCCCTGTTCCACCCGAGTTTGATCCATCACCTCCCAGGTGATGCTCACACATGCAGCATTCCCAGAGCTCCATCCCGGATCCAGCTCCCTCTCCTGGACACTCCCCGTGCTCGGTCTGTGTCTGGATGACTCCGGGCTCCCTCTCCACCCACCTCCAGCATCTTCTGGAGTACCTCTAAAGGGCTCAGCCCCTAAGCAGCTCCCACTTCCACCCACCCACCCATCCCTGCCCTCCCAGCTCCATCTCCAAGAGGTTTCCCCCTCAGGCAGCAGTTCCTGTGCTGCCAGACACAGGGAAGAGCTGAAACTAAAGACAGACACTGCAAAGGATTTCAGCAACACAGGAGATGCCCAGATCCAGAGGGAAAAAAGGAAGTTATTTATCAGCTTGTCATTGCTTCCCCTCCCTGAACCCCAGAGAAACTGGATCCTCAAATTCAGCATAACAGACCCTGCTCCCTTCTCCAGGAACCTTCCCTTTGACCTTGGCTTAGTCAGGGGGGTAAAAAAAAGTCCCTTTCCCCCCAAAGCCTGTGCTTCTTCCTCCTCCTTAAGCCCTATTCCGGAATCTCTCTCCCTGTGGCCTCGTGTCTGGGGATTTTCCATCTGCATCTTCCACTCCTCCCAAGTCAAACAAGTTGCTTCCACTGATGCCTAAAGAGGCCAACCTAGGAACAGAGGCTAGACAGGAGGAAGGGAATAAAGGTGGATATTTATTTGAAAGGCCTTCAGAGGCACACCCTGGGCAGGCCAAAGGCTGCACCCAAGATGGACCCCGAGTCACGAGTTCTTCACACTTTTATAGCTTTGGTCCATTTGCATCTCAACCCAATTTCACCAATTAAACTTTAGCTAATGATGGAATTTCCCCTCAGCTTGCCCCCCTTCTCAAGATGCTGGGTTACACATTTTGGGCCTAGGCCGGGCTGGGTATCCTTGGAGAGCAGCCTGGAGAGGCTTTGTTCTGTCTGTCTCAGCATGAGAGAGCAGCAGCTCCCAGGCTACAGGACACTGCAGAGTTACACACTGGGAATACAGAATTTGAAAAATATAAAAGCTAAAACCTAAGGCATCACCACCTTGGGCACTGACGGGCACAACCACCCCTCTGCTGGGCTTGGGCCACACTGACCCACTTCTCCTCGGTCCTGGAGCTTTTCCCTGGGAGCCTGCACCCCTCCAAGCCTCCAGACCTGGCACAAACCCCCACCACGCTTCCATCACCCCGGGGGCTGTGCTTTTCACGGACAATTCCAGGATTTGGGAGCGTTCAGTCCAGGCCTGTGTCCTCCATTCCAGCCGGCTCTGCCATTCCCCAGGCTGTGCAGGCGGCAGGAGAGGAGCAGCTCCGGGTCTGCCTCCCACTGCGGAGCTCTGACAGCTCACATGGGAGCTCTCCCTGCTGCCAGCTGAGCTTTACATAATACATGCAAATTATCAGGGCTGCTAATAGACCTTCCCTACTTATCCTCACCTCACAAGGTGCTTCACTGTACTTTTCCATTAACTCCCCCCCTCTCCACCTTCTCCTTCCCCTCCCAGCCTCCTCTCTCCCCCCAAACCCAGCGTGTTCCTTGTTCAATCCCACATGGCACCAATAACCACCACCCAAGCGTCCCCATCCAAAGGGATTTGCTCCATCCAGATTTCCCTGGCACCTCAGCTCCTTTCCCCCAGTCCAGGCTCAGCCTGTCATGGTAGCAGAATGAGAGAATCCCATTCTTCATACTCAGGAAAGATTTAAAGATGTGAAATCCAAAACTTTCCGGTCATATGGCTTTTTCTCTCCTCCCCCTCCACCCCGTTAAAAGAAGTCTTAACTTTTCCTTAATGCCCAAACCACAAGAAGAACTGAACCGACAGCACAGAGCTTTGCCTGAAAACCAAACTACATTTTGCACACACACAAAAAGTCTGCCTGGAGCAGTTTATCAAGTGCCCCTTTGACCCAACGAGGCATTTGAACAGGCCCTGAGCTGGATGCTGCAAGCTGAGGTTGTACCACTGGAAAGATGAAAGAGCAGAGCATTCCTGGTATTTTCTTTATTACCAGAGAAACGAATTGAGTTAAGTTTTCAATTGATGAATTCCCCTGCAAAGTTTTGCAACACAGAAGCAACAACACCGGAGCACTGAGCGAAGGGTGAAGCCAAGCACCCACAAAAAACACACAACAAAGTCCTCTGCTCTTAACACCTTTTTTGTTTTCTTGCCTTTCACAGCCAAGCTGAAGACTTTGGAGTGGTTGCTGGGGGGGGGGTTTTGAAGTGCTTATCTCCCCGGTGCCTCCTTGTTTGAAAAGGTGTGGAAATAGAAAAAGCTTCCCTTTGGGTCTCAGGCTGTTCAAAACCACCCCAACCTGCAGCTGGAGGATGCCCTGGGAAGATCCCTCTGCTCCAGAGCAGCTCTGGGCAAGGAGCAGAGTGGGAGATCGATAACAAGAATGGAGAAGGGAATCTTTTTCCCATTCCAGGGGGATGCAGCTGCTCAGGAGACCCAGTGCTGACACAGTGCTGGTGCTGCACAGCCTCGCTAACGAGCGCTGAGCTGAAATAAAACCTTTCAGGGCAGCAAAAGTGCCCGAAGATGTTCTCTAATCCTGACTAGGCAGGCTGAAAGCTACTGGGAGCCTTTTAATACAACTGAGGGAAGGGAAAGCAGGGGAGATGGCAGAGAAAGAGAGGAGGAAGGACACCGGGGAGAGCCAGGAACCTACAGGAAGCCAAACCCCCCGAGAGGGCTTTAGATTTCAGATTTAGGAAGAAGGAGCACAAACCTCCCGTAGCTCTGACTCTGGGGAAAGAAAATACTATTAAACAATACATAAGGAGAAGGAAGATAAACCGGATTTAAATAATAGCTTTTATTTCAAAGCTCTCCACAGAGCTCGGCTGAGATTGGGGAGGGTGGTATCTAATTACTTCAATTTCTACAGCTGGAATCTGATGATAGTAATCATCCAAAAAGGGCACTTAAAAATTATTCAGAAGGAGGGCGAAGGGAGCAAATAATGCACATTTGTTGTTGAGAGCTTTGGGACCAGCTATTTACCTGTAAGGCACTTCCAACAAGACCTCAAAGTATTTCTGGATTGCCAAAACACCGACCCCTGTCACAAGGAACAAACACGGGACAAGACCAGGATGGAAAAGCTGCAAATCCCAAACTGGCACTGGTCCAAACCTCTGCCTTGCTCAGGTGAGACCCCACCTGCAGAGCTGCCTCCAGCTCCGGGGTTCCAGCACAGGAAGGACGTGGAGCTGCTGGAGAGAGTCCAGAGGAGGCACCAGGATGAGCAGAGAGATGGAGTAGCTCTGCTGGGAGAGCTGGGATTGTTCAGCCTGGAGAAGAAAAGCTTTGGTGTGACCTCATTGTGGCCTTCCAGGACCCGAAGGAGCCATGAGGAAACATGAAGAGAGACCACTTTCAAAGGATGGAGTGCCAGGACAGTGCAGCACAGACCCAACCTCACAGAGCCATTTCAGCTGGATCCACCTTCCCTGCCTTCCCACTCCTGCCAGCAGCAGGTGGGGTTGGTCTCTGACCTCCCCAAATCCTCAGATCCTCTCCCATCTCCAACCTGCCTCTCACACAGCAGCTGCTTTGCCAGGGACTTCCCAGGCTCTGGCTGCTCCTGGAAAACCCCTTCAAGAGACAAGGAAAAA
>VWZT01016009.1:210127-281145 GCA_013397055.1 Pachycephala philippinensis
CCAGCCGTGGTTTCAATTAAAATGGCTCAACCCAAATATTGCTGCTATTAATGGGATGTCCAGCTGTGACAGCACCGGGGAGTATCCGT
The DNA here is from genome assembly GCA_013397055.1 of Pachycephala philippinensis. NCBI lineage: Eukaryota > Metazoa > Chordata > Aves > Passeriformes > Pachycephala > Pachycephala philippinensis. The sequence goes on from VWZT01016009.1 coordinate 210,217, forward strand.
GCACAACATCTGCATCCCGGCGCAGCCCGGCAGCGGGGAGGCTGCTCACGGCTTTCCTGGTGGCTCAGCCCACGTGAAAGGGGAAATCCAGGCATGGAGGCACAGCAAACTGGGCCTAACTGGGGAAGGGAGGATTTGGGGATGTAAAATTGGGAATACGGCATAAAACCGAGCTTTGGGTGCAGCAGGAACAAGTCCTGGGTGCTGCAAGGGGAAGAAACCACTTTGCTGTTTTTCCAGCAGCTGGGAGAAGCAGCACTTTGGTTCCCTGAAGCTTTGAACCTTAAAAAAATCCAAACCCAATCCTGAGTTCCAGTGCTGGGATGGGAGCCCATAAAGCCGGGACTTGGACAACAGGAGCTGTTCCCACCTTCTCAAGGAGTGCTGCCCCACAGTGTGGAAGCTCTGGGAAGATATTCCTCATCCCCTGGATGAGATCCGGTGTTCCTGTGGCCTGAGAGGGGAGGCAGACTCGGGATAAGCGTCCAGAGCTGTGTCTGGAATGGTGGGAAGGAGCTGCCACCAGTGGCTGCCAGGGCTTGCTGAAAACAGTCCTGGAATCATGGAATTTGGGTTGGAAAAGATCACCAAGTCCAACTCTTCTCCCACTAAACCGTGTCCCCAAGGGCCACATCTGCTTTCAAATCCCTGCAGGGATGGTGACCAGAAAATGTTGGGATGAAGCTGGATTGATGGGATGAGTCTGCAGCCTGGTTCCTCCTGAAATCCGTCTCCTGAGTTCCTGTTCCTTGGGGATTCCTACAAACCAAGCAGTGCCTTGGGATTCAAACTGCACATCCTACAGGATTTGGGAGACACACGGAATAAAGAGAGCCCCTGGTTCCTGCTTGGGAAGGTAATGGGATCCTGAAAGGGTGCAGAGAGAAGGCAAGGCAGGGGAAATGTGTGCCCTTGGAGAGGAGAACATCAGCAGCTGTGGGAGAAGGAGGCAGGGAAGTGTGCACTCCCTGGGAATGGTTCAGCCTGGAGAAATGACTTGGAACAAAAGTGTGCGTGTGGAAAATCCCTGATTCTGTGGAGAAATGAATGAGGAGGAGAAAGGCGTGCAGGGGGCTCCAGCCCTGCCCTCTTTGCATTCTGGTTCTTCTCTCAGAGAGAAAGGGAAGCGTTGGGATGCTGGAGGAACAGGGATGGAACACGGTGATGCTTGAAAACCACCCTTCAACTGGCAGCTCCTCAGCTTCATAACCCCAAATGCGAAACACTCCCAAAAGCCATCCCAGACACCCCCACTCCCGATGAGACACTTCAGAGCTTTCCCAGAGCTGTCACGGAGCTTCCCTGGAGCCTCTCCAAAGCCTCTTGGCAGAATCCAGAGTCACAGCCTGGCAATTTCCTACCGTGGCCAGCCAGCAGCTCTGGCAGTCCCAAACCAAAGGGAACAGCTGTGGGGCTGTGCTGCATTGGGGAGCTCACGGGGATGTTAATTTGGGTTCAATTTGGTGCCAAATTGATCTTCCCAATTTCCCCGTTGCTGCACGGGGTGGGGAGGGAGGACCTCGGGCTGCCTGTGTTTCTCTGGGTATGTACAGGACCTCACCGGGTTCTCCTTTATCAAAACAACCTGCACTGGGGATGGATTTGGGCCTTAAATCCCCAAAATGTGATGGTTCTGATAATGCAGAGTGGGCAGTGAGGGGTGGCCTGGTTCTCATCACTGAGGGGTTCACTGGGATGTTCTCAAAGCTGGATCAGCTCCTCTGCTGCAGGAATGGGGTCCAAATCCTCTTTTAAACTTGACTACATAACTCCTGCCATCCTAACAGCCTGTTCCAGCCCTCGTTCCCCCTCTCACATCCCTCTGGATGTGTTTGTGTCCTCAGGAAGTTGTTCCTTGAGGCCCTGGGTTGTAACAGGACCCTCACGTTTTTGGCAACAAGGAAGGGGCAGACAGGATTTGTTTGGAATAATTAATTTAACGAGGAAGGCATTTTCCTGATGGACATCATCAGCGCACCTCAAACTTTGTGCTTGTGCTGGAGCTCCAAGCTGCAGCTCTCTCAGCCTCCTGGCAATTGGGAAAATGATGGAAAAACTGCAGAGTTCACTCTTCCTTCAGTTTTCCCTCATGGAGATCTTACACAATTCCATTCAAGACCATGGCCCACTTCTCTAAGTGAACTTGGTCGCATTTTTGGAACCAAAATCTCCCAGTCCCGAGCCTCAGACACGGATGGCTCGGAGGGATCATCTCTGCTCTTGCTCTCCACAATTAACCTTCCTCCTCCACTTCAGCATGGAGTTGTGGGGCAGCCGGGGGTGCTCCCAGCAGGATGCACAAGCTCCTCAGCCAGGAAGGGTTTGCAGATGGCTCAATCCATCCCTCACCTTTCCATGGCTCAATCCATCCCTCACCTTTCCATGGTTGCTTTGGTGGTGCTCACTCTGCCCTTGAGTTCCTGGGAAGACACCAGGAGCTCCCCTGTGGGGACACCCCAGCTCCAAAGGGAAAATTTTCCTTCCCCAGCTGCCTTCTCCTGCTGCGTGTTCATCGCTGTCCCTCCACACCACCTCAGCCCTGACCAAACCCATCCATCCAAGCGCCTTTTTCAGAGGCAAAGCACAAAAATCTCCAAATTTTTCCATGCAGACCTGTGCCCTGCTGCAACCCCAAGCTCCCGGAACGCCCCTGCTCTGTCCCTGCTCAACACAAACCCGCCAACCTTTTCCATGCAGATCTGTGCCCCAGCTTGTGTCCCCCAGCACCCCCAAGCTCCAGGAACACTCCTGCTCTGTCCCTGCTCAGCATAAACCCCTCCAACCTTTTCCAACCTTTGCAGATCTGTGCCCTCATGTCCCCCAGTGTCCCCAAGCTCCAGGAACTCCCCTGCTCTGTCCCACCCCATCCCTGCTCAGCACAAACCCCTCCAACCTTTTCCAGCCTTTTCCATACCCTCATGTCCCCCAGTGTCCCCAAGCTCCAGGAACTCCCCTGCTCTGTCCCACCCCATCCCTGCTCAGCACAAACCCCTCCAACCTTTTCCAGCCTTTTCCATACCCTCATGTCCCCCAGTGTCCCCAAACTCCAGGAACACCCGTGCTCTGTCCCACCCCATCCCCGCTCAGCACAAACCCCTCCAACCTTTTCCAACCTTTTCCATATCCTCGTGTCCCCCAGCGTCCCCAGGCTCCAGGAAGGCCCCTGCCCTGTCCCAGCCCCCCTGCCCAGTGCAGGGCTGTTGGTGTGAGCGGGGCTGGGATGGTTTGGTGTTTCCTGCCCGGGACGGGAGCAGTGTAATGTCTGTCTGCTTTTCCTGCTTGTCTCGTTCCGAGGAGCCACATGTTGCTCCTTCCCCGTGTTTATGGAGCTGCAAAAGGAGCTCTCGGCAGCAGCAGTGGCGACTTGGCCGGGCTCCAAGGGGACCCTCAGCCACTTCATTTGCACGGGCTGCAATCAGAGCGGGGGGAACCCGTCGGGGAGCAATTCCAGCGCTCAGACGCCTGCGCCGAGCTCTCATTTCTACCTCATTAACTTTACAGTTTGACAACTTCACAAGGCAGGGACTTCTGTGGGGATGGCTGCTGCACAGCCCGGTGGCAGACAGTGTCTCCCAGTCTGTGGGTTACCTCATGCACCGGTGCAATGGGTTTTCCTGCAGCCCAGGGCTGCCAGGGTGTCCCTGAGGGTGACATTGGGGCCCCCTCACCGCTGTCACAGCTCCTCCAGGTGAGGCCTGGCCATGGTCTCACACACCACAAACGGCTCCGCTCCTGCTCTGCCCAGACAAAGGGGAAGTCAGGCTTATGGCAAAGTTAGTTAAAATTAATTAGCTCTCTAAAAGCAGGAGAGGACCCAGTGCCCTCTTCCCAGTGTTCAGTGGGCTCAGCACAGACGCTGAATTAAAAGCTCTGTTTTCTTTTGCCATAAAGAAAATGACTCCGAGGCGCCCGGGGAGAGGTGGAGGGTTGGAAACACAACTTTTATAACCTTTCCGCTGTTTATAAGGATGGTTTAACCTTTCAGAGTTTCCAAAAGCTCGTTGCACAACCCCTATCTGGGCTGGCTGGGGCCTTGTGCCGTGGCAGGTGAGTCAGGACGGGCTGGAGCAGCAGGGAGGGGGGAGGAAAAGCGGTGAAACACAAACGCCCGGAGCTGGAGAGCCTCAGGAAAAGCCCAGAAGCTGGGAAAGGTTATAAATTCTCATGCTCCAGTGCTCTGCAAAGCTCCAATTAACAGGGGGAAGGACAACCTTTCCCTTCCGGACACGCTTGATGTTCCTCTCAGCTGGCCTGAGTCGCTCCTGAAGATGAGGGAGACCCAACTCGATTAAATTCCACTCAAAGCCCAGCATGGGGATTCCTGCAGCTCCAGCAGAAGCTGGTTCATTGAAGAGACAATGCATCCATCACTTCCTGGGATTTTGGATCCAGCCCGGGCTGGTGGAGGCAGGGAATGCTCAGCTGCAGGTGACAGCTCCAAGGCTGGCATTGTCCTTGGTGAGACACTCATTGCAGCCGGGCAGCGATGCCAGCTTGGCACAGTGACCTAGATTGAGCTTGCAGACCCTCTCAGCAGCTTGGGCTGATCCCACAGCTCAAGGAAATAGAGAAAATCCCAGAATTTAACTGGGAAAATGCCTCTCACATGGTGCTCAGCAGTGAAGACACGGAGAGCCTCTCCGGAAGCTTCCCCACGTTCCTCTGCAACCCACAGGCCACATCCCAGAGAAATCCCACTGGGAACATGGCCAGGACATTTGTCTGGCTGCAGAGGGGCTGCTCCATGGGATGAGAGCGGGATCACGAGAGGGAACACGGGGAGGTCACGGAGGGAGTGGGGAGGAAGGTGAGGAGGAGAAGGCGCCGGGTGTCCAACAGAGGAGCCTTTGTTTGGAAGCACCACAGGTGTGGAGCAGAGGGTTCTTCCTGGCAGCGAGAACAAGTGACAGGGTCAGGTCCTTCCCTGACCTGAGAGAGATGAGATTAGATAAGAGCCTGTCCTCGTAGTGCCAAACCTGCACCCGGCACTGCCCAGCCATGTGGGATTAATCCCTGCCCTTCCCAAATCCCTGCAGAGTGCAGGAGCCCTCTCCCCTCACCGTGGGAGCCCAGCAAGAGCTTTGTCCTGCAGGATGAGTTGAAGCTGTGATCCCCTGGCCTTCCCGAGGGCCAGCGTGGAGCACAATCCATGCTGGGAGTCACTAATTGGGAACAGCACAATCCCACTCGGGAAGGTTGAGAGGCAGGAGATAAAACGTGGGGCACAACCCCCTGCAGTTACAAAGTTATTCTATTTTCCCTTTCCTCCAAACCGAGATCAAAGAGGCGTTTGATGGAGTTAAAACTCAGGGCCAGCTCTTTTGATGGCATAAATTGACTTCCCTCCAACTCAGCGCAGGTGAGAATCTGACGTTATCTATTTAAATAAAAGCTGGTGCAGCACAAGAGGTTATAAACCTGGGGAGCCCAGGATTATTGTTACAGCAAACAGCTCCGAGCTGCCAAAATGGTTGGAGTTAGATGGGAATCAGGATAGGAAAGGTCACGGCTGTAACAAAAACGGGAGTTTCGGGCTGGATTGGTTCCCCAGAAGGCGAACAAAGGGATGGGGTGCTTGGAAAAATGCGGTGAATCCCTGCAAGCCTTTGAAAGCAGCCCCTGCTCAGCCACAGTTTGCTGCTGCTTGGGCAAAGGGTTGGGCACAAAATGCCCACGAGGTGAATTTAATGGGAATTCTTCATCTTCCCTGAGCCAGAGCGGGGCAGGCTCCTGATGAAAGCTCGGTTCTCCCTTGGTGTTATTTATTGGGGCTGAGCTGGGGCTTGGAAGCAGCAACCCCTGACTCGGAGTTCACCCCTCTGCTGCCTCCACCCCTCGGGGCTGCTCTGTACTGCAGGGATAGGTGCTGCAGCCGAGTCTGGGATCTCAGCAGACTCTGTTTCCTGAAGAATTCTCAGCTCTACGTGACCAGCAGCCCCTCTGCTGCCAGCAGGGACAGGGGATGCCCTTCCCCTTGGACACAGCAGATCCCTGCCCTTGGGGTGCCCTGGCTTTATGGACAAACAGCCGGGGAATTCCCAAACCTGTGTAATGGGGCCAAACTGCGCTGGAGACGGGATTTGGGCTGGGGTCAGGGTTTGAGGAGCCAGGGAAGGCTGAGCACCCCCAGTTTCCCCATCCTGGTGCTGGGAGCACTGGGACCAGCACGAGGGATGTCACTGGTGCCACGTGGATCCCAGCGCTGTGGGGTCACCTGGAAAGGAGCCTCATTTCCACCACACCGTGCCCCGATCCTGCCCCTCTCCCACATTAAATCCTCACGCTGGAGAGGTTCAGTCATGCAGCAAATTAAACCTGGAGAAAGATGTTTCCAGCTGTTCCCAATTAATTGGGTCGCCCGATCCTGTGTGGCTCCGTGGCTGCCGGTGGCACAGTGGTGGCATCGCCCGTGGCTGGGGGCACTGCCACTCTCCAGCCCTGCTGGGGAATCCCAGATCAACCCAGCTCCAGCAGCTCTCTGCTGTGGAAGTGGAAAAGTTTGGACACTCGTTCCAAAGCATAACCCCCAGATTTTTTAAAATGGATTTTGATTCCCACAAGGAGGTTTCTTGGTCTGTGTCTGCCTTCGGTGCTCAGGGCAGGTGCTGGTGGCAGACAGCAGCCAGGACCCCTTTTTATGGGAAAGGGATCCCCTGCAGATGCAGCTGGCACAGAAATTTAGGTTGGATTCGATGATCTCAGAGGTTTTTCCAGCCTAATTGCATCTGTGATTGTGTGGGAACCAAAAGGACGAGCACACGCTTCTCCTGACAGGGCCTGGAGAACCTTCCAGTGCCTGAAGGGGCTCCAGGAGAGCTGGAGAGGGACTTGGGACAAGGAATGGAGGGACAGGACACAGGGAATGGCTTCACATTAACAGAGATCAGGGATAGATGGAATATTGGGAAGGAATTCTTCCCTGGGACGGTGGGGAGGGGCTGGGATGGAATTCCCAGAGAAGCTGTGGCTGCCCCTGGATCCCTGGGAGTGTCCAAGGCCAGGCTGGACAGGGCTTGGAGCACCCTGGGATAGTGGAAGGTGTTGGGGTTGGAACTGGAGGAGTTTAAGGTCCCTTCCCACCAAACCATCCCGGGATTCTATGGGATGCTGCTGGCTGAGCTCAGGTCACCTCTCCCACATGCCTGAGCAGGGCCTGGAGGAAATCAGCCCTCAGTGAATCCCTGGATCTCGGTGCAGGGAGGAATCTCAGATTCTCCTCGACGTTCCCAGCCGTTCCCGGTGCCTCCCACCAGCCGGGGCTGCTCCTGCTGGAAGGAGTTCAGGCCTCATTTCTCCCAATAACTTCTCACTCAGCACCTCCCTGCTCCGGGTACCACCGCGCTCCCACTTCAGACGCCGGGTAATTCTCCGGGAATTCTCCATTCCTGCCCCGCCAGCTCGTCTGTTCCCTCATTTATTCCTGTCTGCTCCGTTATTTATTCCCCGAGATCCACCAAGAGTTAAAGGAGAAGAAAACATTTGGCTGGTGGTGGTTTCCAAAGGCTCATTACAGCTGAAATCAAGTAACCACTAAATCTTGTGTGGTTGCAGAGGTCACTGCTGTTCTGGCACAGTGGCGCCAATCCCGAGGCAGGAATTTCACTTCCCTCCCAGAAAAAGTGCGCACAGAGTTGAAGGGATGACAAGGAGCAGCCTCGTGGGGACCACAAGGGCTCTTTCATGCGCTCCAGCGCCTGCAGATCCCGAGTTTTCCCCGCTGGAGCAGGGACAATGCTCCGTGTTTCCAGCTCCAGAGCTCCAAGCTCTGGCCCCACCGCTCCAGAGGGGAATTTCAGAGGGATTTGCCACCAACTTGGAAACTTTCCTGGCTGTCCTGTGGAATAAGGAGGAATTCCTTGAGTGTGCACAGGGATGGAGCCGAGCTAGGAAAAGGCTGAGCCTTGTAATGGCATTTTTTGGGATGCTGGGGGTGTGTTTGGGTACCCCAGTGCTGGGTGGGCAGTTCCAACCCCTGCTCCTGGAGGGGTGGGCGCTGGGAATCTGTGAGTTATTCCAGAGGTGCAGGAGCATCCCTGATGCAGCAGAAGATGAAAACTGAGGCTGGGCACCAGTGGCCAGAGGATTCCTGGCCCCAGGAGCGGCTGCATCCAGGGATTTGTGGGCTGGACAGAGAGGGTGAAGTTCGCAGGGAAATTCCTTCCCAGCTGGAGCATGTTAAGAGCTCCAGAGCGGATCTGCCATGGCAGTGAGCTGAGATATTCCATTTCCACAGGGCAGAAAGGTGGGAGAGGATGGAGCAGGGCATGGAGAGCCTGGCAGTGCCATCCACGGGGTTTCAGCACTGGCAGCACTTTGGATGCTGGAGATTCCCAACGCAGCTGAAGTTTGGGAGAGTGGAGCTGCCCACCCAACCTGCACAGCTCCTGCAAAGCTCCAGAAAAGCCAGGGATGCTCAGGGGAAAGAAATGGATACATGAAATCCCTGGAAAAGGCTGGAGCAGATGTTCATTCACATTTCAAATGGCCTTAATTCCATTTCTTCCATCCCACACCGAGGGAATCAATCCGAGCTGGATCAACAGCGTGTGAGTTGTGAATGGAGAGGGCTGCTCGGGGTGGCTGAGCTGATCTGCTCGAAACTCACACCTTTAATTAGCTGGAATTAACGTCTCGAGTGTCGCCGCAGGCAGACAGAGCCGGGGCTGATTTAGAAGGAAAATTCCAGAGGCGGCTCCATTCCCTTCCCTCCTGTTCAGGAATGCCACCAGCACTGCAGACCCAACAGAGCTGATTTATTTCGGGGTGAAGCACGACAACTGAAATGAAACCCGTGCCGTACAAACAGTGATGCACCTCATTTAAACGTTCCCTTCTTAACTAAACCCCGGTAATTGGGCTGTGCCCTTTTGTTGCCCTCCCAGAGCAGCGTGGTTTTAAAGTCACCTCACACACACTCAGTTCCTGCTCCTTCTGCTCCATGTGGCCTTTCCAAGAGGGATGGTTTGCTCCCAGGGAAGTCAGGATGCCAGGATAAGGGGAATGGCTTCACGTGGACAAGGCAAGATGGGATATTGGGAAGTAATTCCTTCCTGGAAGGGTGGGGAGGGGCTGGATGGAATTCCCAGAGAAGCTGTGGCTGCCCCCGGATCCCTGGAAGTGTCCAAGGCCAGGCTTGCAGCACCCTGGGATAGTGGAAGGTGTCCCTGCCCATGGGGAGCCTCTCTGTTCTATGTTTCAAGTTCTGGGGGGAGTTTAGGACCAGCTTTGCACTCAGTTTAGACCAGGGTTTAATCTGCAAAGGACCTTTGTGAGCAGCCCTTGGATGGAGACCTCAGGCAGTTCCTGCTCCTTCCAGAGGAAGAACTTCCCAGCTGTGCTTCCCATGAATGGAACCGTGGAACTGCTTCCCATGAATGGAACCGTGGAACCAGGGACTGGTTTGGGCTGGAAGGGGCCTTTGGGATCACCCTGCCATGAGCAGGACACTTCCCCCAGGCCAGGCTGAACAGCAGCCACAGCCTCATCCCCACGAAATCCTCACTCCTGCTGTCCCTTCCTGGCCTTTGCAGCAGCCGTGGAAGGAGGGGATCGTTTGAGGAAACCTCACAGGAGGAGCGGGGCTGCTCCTTTAGGTGCTGCTGGAATTCCAGCCCTGGAGGTGCAGCAATTCCTGTGAGCATCCCAGAGAGATGGGGACGGGCAAGCTCTGGGGACACTGGAAGGTGACAAAGGCACCGCCTGCCCCGAGCCTCTTTTATGGGAAAACAACCCCCAGCTCCGACTGACAATCCTGCTTTTCCAGCCTCCCGCAGGCACTGTTTGCCCTGGCACAGCTCCACGCCGGGATCAGGGCAGGAGCCATCCTCTGCCCTTCCTATCTCATTTGTTTGGGCATCATTTGGGGCTAATCCCCAGTTAATTACTTGAAGATGATGCTTTCCCCGAATGAAAGAGCACCTTTGTGCCTGCTCCACTGCTGCCAGAGCAGCATTTCAGGGCACGATTCCACGGGCAGATGGAATACAGCAGAAATTCTGCATCCCTTGGGAGATGCTCTCCCACCAAGCGAGCTCCTGGAGCACAGGTGGGTCAAGCAGCGCCTTTCTCTTTTCTCTTTGTGGCTTTTGGGGTGGTTTTTGTTTTCACAACTCATTTCCAAAAGCCTTGGTGGGGGTTAAAAGGGCTCAGGAAACACTGACGTTCATTTTTTTGGCCAATCCTGCACAAAATCCGTCAGCTCTGCCACGTGAACTTCTGTTGTTTGAGCTAAAGGGGGAAAAGAATTCCGAAACAGGAACACTCTGGATTTCTTTTTTATAGGGCCAGGTACTTAGGAAAGGCACAATCCCTCAAAATACTCACAGAATCCTGGAATGGGTTGGGTTGGAAGGGACCTTTAAGGTCATCCAGTTCCAACCCCAACACCTTCCACTATCCCAGGTTCCTCCAAGCCCCATCCCACCTGGCCTGGAAATGTTTTCCTGGTTCCTTGGGACCCTGCAGTTCCTCAGGGTGAGGATCTGTCACACCTGCAGGACATTCCCCTGTCGCACAGACAGAGGCAGAGCAACCTCTCTTCTTTAATATTTTCCTCATCATCCTGATTTTTGGGAAGTTTTTGTAGCGTGGGATTGATCCCTGTGGAGAAAGAGGAGAAAAGGGAGGATGGGAGAAATTGGAAAATCGGAATAAATATCATCATAGATGATGAGAGCTCCAAGGTGCCTGCAAACAAGGGATAAAGGAATTATTCTGGAGTTCAGCAGGAATTCTGCTTTACATCTTCGGGATACTTTACAAATCCCAGTTAATTCCAATCCACAGCATCCCTGGAAGGAACAACCCCGATTTTTAGGTGGGATAAGTTATAAAGCAGGAGAAGAAACCTGAGAGGTGTGGGAGCAGACTCTTTTCCTTTCTTTCCCTTTCCTTTTCCCTTTCCCTTTGCCCTTTCAGCAAAGCTTGGACACAAGGAATAATTAATTCTGGGAATGAGAGGCAAATGAACAATTCCTGAGGAGGTGAAGGAAAGGGGAGGAGGTGACCTGGAGCTGCTGACTCCTTTCCTTGTCCCGGGGTATCTGCATTCCTCCATGGGCATCCCTATCCCACGAGGAGAAACCCATGAGGATGAAACACCGAAAACAAAACTGAGACAAACACTGGGATTTTCTCATCCAACTCCTTTCCCTCTGCAGCTTCCCTGGGTAAGAGCAGCCACGAGGTGCCCTCGATGCTGAGGTGGGATTTCTCCGTTCTTCCCTCAGCCCACAGGGCTGGGAGAGCGCACGGAGTAATTAATTTTGACTTACAGAAGCTGGATTAAATTGGATCGAAATGGGTGAAAATAGGATTAGGAATGGAGTTTAGCCAAGAGCAAACGGAATTAAAACTCTCAGAGAGCAGCTCAGCACAGCTGATGGCAGTGATGGGATGGGAGGAGACAGTCTGGCACATTTCTGAGGGGAAATGTCCGACATTGGAACTTGGTGCCCGACTGGATGGGGAGAATTCCAAATTAAAGGTTTTTTTAATTCTTCCTGTTGGATTTCTTGGAGCTTCCAAGGATTAATTTGAAAACAATTGTGCAGAACAAGCAGGAGTCTCCCTAAACCCCGGCCCACATGAAAGTGTGCAGGGCTTTCAACACATGCCCCGAAATCTAATTAGTCTGGGATTATGCCTGTCACAAATCATCACAACTGGAAGGATCCTTAGCAGGAAAACCAACTCCTCTCCCTGAAATCCTCCTCACGGAGCCTGGAGACAAACCAGGCTCGGAATTTCTGTTTCCATGTCTTCCGTGGTGAAAATTCCCGTGACACCGCTCAGTCCCCATCCACTGTCAGGGCTTGGAAATCCTTGGATTTGCGTCTGGCTTAACCCGGTGTTGCCGCAGGGAATGAGGAGCTGGCTCTGCCTGGGTTCAAGCTGGGAATGGGTTTGACCTCCCCGACAGCTGCTGCAAGCCCTGAGCTCCTTTCCCATCCCTCCTCTTGATTCCAGTGGGAATCCTGTGGACTAAACTGGAGCAGGTCCTGCTCTTCCCTTGCCAGAGGTGCCCAAACTGGGATCTGCTGAGGAATATCCCTAAAATAGAAATGTCCAACCTTTGTACGAGGCTTTTTGGCTTCTCCCAAGGACTTTGGCCAACATCAAGTGCTGAGCACAGAGCTTGATATCCCTCTCTCCTTGGATTTATATCCCCCTCTGTCCTTCCCTTCATATCCCTCCCTCTCTCTGCCTTTACATCCCTCTCTCCCTGGATTTATATTCCTCTCTCCCTGCCTCATATCCCGCTCTCCCTGCCTTTATTCCATCACATCCCTGGAAGGTCACACACAGGGTTCTCAGCGTGCCCAGTGAGCACCACATTCCCTTTCCACGTGGGAATCCTGCTCCTGCAGCTCCCAGGAGCCGCACACAGCCATGGATTTCTGTTGTTTTCCCCGCCGTTTCCATGGTTGCTGGCATGGGTTGGTGCCCTTGTTCTGAGGGAGATGCTCCACAAATGTGTTTTCCTCGGTCCGAGGCAGCACAGAATATTCCCAGGAAACCTCAGAGCTTGGCTGGAGGAGCAGGACGATGCCCCAGGTCCTCGTGGGGGTGGCACAGCCACTGCTTCACAGCCCCGGGCCCATCCCTCCTCTCTTTCCCCATTGAAATGGTGATGACCAACAGGGATAGGCTGGGAAAAACACAGGGAACAAGTGCACGGCTGAGGGAAAGGGGCTTGGAAAAACAAACAGGCTCGAAAAACCCCTCGGAAAAGCAGCTCCTCAAAGCTCAGACAGGCTCTGAGCTCTGCTAGCAGCGCCTTTAATGCCAGAACCTTTCCTTGCCCTCGTTCCTGAATAATTCTGCAGGTGTTCCTCCCATCCCTGCCTGGGAGGATCAAAGCTGAGGATCTGGCAGGCTCAGCATGGATTTGTTCCTGCTCTGACCCACCTGGGCAGCCATGGGAGGGTTCTGGGGGCAATTCCAGGGGCACAGTGTGGGGACAGCAAAGTATCCTGGCTCCCCAAAAACCCCACAAGGCTGTGGAGCACTGGCATCCGGCTCAGCTCTCCTTCCCTGGATGTCCCCTGGATTCTGCCAGGCAGGAATTCTGCCAGGCCTGGAGCATGGGGCAGGATTGTCCCAAAATTGCCCCAAAAGCAGCGTGGGGAGGGGATCCAGTGCCACCAAATCACCCACCCTGGTGGCCTCCACGCCCCACATCCACAGCAGGGGTGTCCTGCTCAGCAGGATGCCCAGGATTTTGTTGCATGGTCCAAATCCCCCCAAATCCAAGGAATTTTCAGCCCTGGAATGAAACACTGGCCTCGTTCGAGTGTGGTAGCACAGGTTTCCCGAATCCACGGACTTTCCTCCATATCCCCATGCCCAGGGGCTGTTCCCAGGAGCAAACAGTGCCAAAGGACACCAGGCTCATCCTCTTTTCCCAGCATTTGGGAAGCAAAGCCGGCTCCTCCCCCAGCCTGGCACGGGACCCATCCCTCCTTTAGCTGCAAGGGAAGGGGATGGGGTTAATTTGATTTCTTCTCTCGGGTTTGTTTTTTTGTCTCGTTGCTCCAAGGCAGTTCAGATCCCTGTCACTTTTCCTTCCTCTTCCCAGCGTTTTGCCTCCCCCTTCTCCTCGGAAGGTAACAGTATCCCTGCTCAGACATGCATTCCTTTCTAATAAGGTATTGTGCCTCTATTTCTGCATCTTAGGTGCAGTCTGAGGCAGCTGCTGCTCCGCAGGGCCCTGGGTGAGGAGCAGAAAATCGAATCCAGTCTGGAATGTGCGGGTGCAGTTGGACATCTGTGCCCAGCCAGGGGCTGCCCTTCCCCTGGGAGCTTTTCCCAGCAGGATGATGCTCCCTGGGCTGCTCTGGCATGGAATGGGGGGTTTGTTTGGGGTCCCACAGGTCAGTCAGGAGGGTAGATTCAGGATTTGGGGAGTTCTCCTGGCCTGAGGTGTTTGCAGGGACCTGGCTCGCCTGGCCAATCCAGCCCTGGTGCAATGGGCATGGATTCATGGAATCACGGAGTGCTTTGGGCTGGAAAGGACCTTAAAGCCCATCCAGTTCCAACCCCAACACCTTCCACTATCCCAGGTTGCTCCAAGCCCCGTCCAACCTGGCCTGGGACACTTCCAGGGATCCAGGGGCAGCCACAGCTTCTCTGGGCACCCTGTGCCAGGGCCTCCCCACCCTCACAGGGAGGAATTCCTTCCCAATATCCCATTTAATCCTAATCTTTGTTAATGTGAAGCCATTCCCTGTGTCCTGTCCCTCCATCCCTTGTCCCCAGTCCCTCTCCAGCTCTCCTGGAGCCCCTTTAGGCACTGGAAGGGGCTCTGAGCTCTCCCTGGAGCCTTCTCTTCTCCAGGTGAGCACCCCCAGCTCTCCCAGCCTGGCTCCAGAGGCGCTCCAGCCCTGGGAGCAGCTCCGTGGCCTCCTCGGACTCTCCCCAACGCATCCATGTCCTTCCTGAGCTGGGGACCTGTGGGCCGAGGGGTGCCTGTGGGGATGAAACTCCCAAATTTGTGCCCCGTGTGGTGGATAGAGGCCTTTGGCTGCTCCCAGCGGTGTGTGGGGCTCAGGGCAGGTGTCCCCAGCGCTGTCCCTGCCGGTGTCACCCCGGCCCCGCCATCACCGGCACCGTGACCAACACCACACCGGGACCCAGCTGGCCTGGGCCGGGATCAGGAATTTTAGCAGCTCTTTTGGGATTGTCTCAGACCCCACTGCTCACCCGGACCAACTTTTCCTAATGATTTTCAGAGCAATAAATCCTTTTCCTGCGCAGGAGGCGCCTGCCCACAGCGACCCTGCTCCGCTCTTTGGCTCCTCCCCAGGCGAATATCCCAACCTCGGGAAAATCCGTGGATTTTTTACCGCTGACCTTCATGTCTGCACTCCATCCCTCAGCTGCTCCCAGGCCTCCGTTTCACCCAAAACACAATATTTTTGGGGTTTTTTGGAGCCAGCCTGTGCTGCACAGCGGCTGCAGCCTTTCCCCTCCTACATCCCGAGGTGAGGGAGGTTTTTTGGGAGATCCGGGAGGGCACCTGCACCTGGGGCAGGGTCAGGGCACACGAGAGGCACGGCGGGGGCTCATCAAGGAGCTAATTAATGACCCTGGGGCCGCTGTGGGAGCCCGGGGCAGGGTGAGCAGGGCTCTGCCATCAGCGCTGCCTCCCTGATTATCGCCGCTAATGAGCCTGAACTCTGAACCCCCGGAAAAGGGGGATCCGCCTCCCTCCGGGATGATCCAAGGGATCTGCCTGGGGATGGACGGGGTTATCTCCCTGCCTGGAGCCTTTCCCTTCCTGGATTTTATTTGCCGGGATAACACTGCGCAGCTGGAGGAGCAGGAGAAGCGGCCGGGGCTGATTAATTGGCCACTTGCAAAGCCGCTCCAGCCTCCGCCAGGAGCCAGCAGATAGCCCCCATTAACCCTTTCAGCACCCGGCGCTCCCCGGAAGGGGTTGGAGATGTTCCAGAAAGTGGGAATAAATCCAAATTTGGGGATGAGCCCCCCCAGGGATGTGCAATCCGCTGATGCTGCTGCAGCTCCTGGCTAATCCCTGCCCCAGACTCTGGGCTACCGAATCCCTGGGGGTGGCAACGAGATTGGGACAGGAAATTGGGAGTGCAGTTAAGGTGGTTTCAGGCTTGCCACCCCGGTACTGGCACGGATGCTCCGATTCCCAAAAGGAACTTTTGTGCTTGGTCCTTCCAAGTGCCTGCCCAGTTCTCCTAAATCCTGATTTTCAGGAGAGTTTTTGTTTCCAGAGAGATTCATTCACAAATGGCTCAGAATGCTGGGTTTGTGTGATAAAAGAAATGCAGCTCAGCAATCAGCCTGATCCCCTTATTTTTTCCAGGAATTGGGATTGTCCTCAGTGCCCATCAGCCCTCAGACATTCCTAAGGGTAGGAATTCTATAGAACACACCAGTGCCTGCCTTTTGCCCTTGGAATTGCGAGCTGCAGACACCGGGAGGAACAAGCAGGGAATTACTGAGGTGTGCTGTGGATTCCTGAAGGCTTTGAGCTGAGGGTTTTTTTTCCCAAAAATCTGCTCCAGCTCACGCAGGGCTCCTAAGCTGGGTGTGGAAAGGTATGTCCTGTGTTCCGTGGGAAGCCAGGCGTGAGGAGCATCATGGCTCTGCCTGGCTGCTTGGGAAGAACATCCCAAGTCTGTTTTCCTTCTCTTTCATGTAGGAATATTCTCTGGGAAGGCTCGTGGAGGAGCTGCAAAGGGGAAAAATCAGAGGGGAGATGTCTGTTACCAACCCAGCTGCAGCTTCCTGCTCCGGCCAGAAAATACCCCGGGAGTGGGAGCGAGGGCCTTGCTTCCCCATAATCAGTGAATAATGGGATTGTGGGGCGAGGGGAAGGTGGAATTCCCAGAAATTCTCCTCCGGAGGGGAGCACAAAGAGAGTGTCTGTGTCCTGCCCAAGGAGAGGGCTTTCCTGCCCTGAGCAAGAGGTATAAACCACATTTGGATGGAACGACATCCCGTCAGTCCAGGATCGGGCCTTTGAATGCCAGGGGAGTGCTCTGGACCCCATCCAAGGTCAACAGCCCGCTTTCCATCAGGATTGTCCTCCCAGAGTTCCCCTTTTTGCTCCCCCAGAGCTCTTTATCCCCTCGGGGGTTTTGAGGCTCCTGACGTGGA
Organism: Pachycephala philippinensis; assembly: GCA_013397055.1. Classification (NCBI taxonomy): domain Eukaryota; kingdom Metazoa; phylum Chordata; class Aves; order Passeriformes; genus Pachycephala; species Pachycephala philippinensis. Next base: position 226,852 of record VWZT01016009.1, read on the forward strand.
TCTCGTGGCTCATATCACGCTGGGACATTTCCCTAAGTGAGGAATCGAATGAAACCTGGAGCCACAATGCACATTTCCCATAAAAATGGCATTTTATTCAGGGGGAAAAAAGGGAAGAGGAGGACCCAGCCCTTTGAGGTGTTTTGACAAGCGGCTCAGTGGATGTTGCTCATTTGTTATCCAACCATAAAAGTGATCTGGGGAGAACAATGGTGACATTTCAGTACAGGTTTTCCAGCAAAACGCTGACATTCCGGGGGGGAAATGCCTTATCTTTCAAAAGCTGGATTGTTCAGGTGCAGTGGCAGCAATGCCAGCACTGAGATGATTATTTACATTGGATTTACTCCGGTGGTGGATGGACAAAACTTTGGGATTTGGCCTTTCTGTGCCGGGGTGGGTGTGGGGACAGGCAGGGAGAGGTGGCTCACCTGGACTCCATGGATTTAGGGAATTTTCCCAAGCTCTGATCCTGTTTAATCTTCTAATTAATGATCAGAGCAACTTAATCAAGTGGATGTTTCATAAATTAGGAAGTGCTGGAGGAACCGGGGACAGGTTGGAACTCTGAGTGACCCCAAAATGAGATTATTGAAGGACGAATGCGAGGTATAACCCAGGAATTGCAGGAATAATCCGTGGGCACTTTGGGAAGGATGGAAAGCAAAGCAGACAGGCAGGGGGCTTTCAGCAAACAGCCTGAAATGATTGCAGTGAGCACACGTTGAGTGTGAACCAAGAGCCTGCTGCAGGAACGAAGGGATGAGGGAATAGGGAATTGGAAAAGCAGACAGGAGCAACCTTCAAACAAAAAAGACAGGGAAGGCTCAGCTCTCCACACACTGGAGAAGGAAGGGCTTGGATTTCAGTGGAAGAGGCTTGGGATGAATTCTGCTGAAAGCTGCTGGAGGGGAGCAGAGGGAAGAATTGTCCCAGATCTCCTGTGGGAGATTCCCTGATTACAGAGCAGAAGAGAAGGGACAGAAGGACCCACTCAGCCTTTCCCTGCTCCCGGGGCTGGGGCAGCACCATCAGCTCTCCCAGGGGCAGGGAATTGCTTCCCCGGAATCAACGAATAATGGGATTGTGGGGTGAGGGAAAGGCGGAATTCCCAGAAATTCTCATCATGAGGGGAGTACAAAGAGGGTGTCTGTGTCCTGCCCCCCAGATCCAGGTGGGCAGGGAAGGAGAGGGGCTGCGGCAGCACCATCAGCTCTTCCAGGGGCAGAGAGAGGTGGGAGAGCCTCCAGCAGCCCTCGGTGTCCCGACCCTGAGGAGCTGCACCTCCAGGGCTCAGCAGAACCCTCAGCTCCGTCCCTTTTGGGGCAGAAACAGTTTCCTTTTGCAGGCAGGTATTTGTTAATCACCTGCTGCCTCTGATTGTGTTACCCGCTGAAAAGGGATCCCGGGAAGGAGCCAGAGCCCCGGGAGCAGAGCAGGGATAACATTTCACTCTGCTTGTGCGCTAATCTCAATCCTCTTCTCCCAAATCCTCTTAAACTCTGGGGGTTTTTTCCAGCCACCTGCGTTCGGATCAAACATTACGAGCACGGCCCGGAGACGTCTTCACTCGCTGAGCTCCTAACGAGGCTGCTAAAATACTTACAGACGGGCTGAACGCTGAGAATTTGATCTCAAACTGTCTGGTCTCTGCTCTGGTCCTTGCCCCACCTTTTGTCTCGTTGGGCATTGTCCTTTTAGGACGTGCTGGCCCTTTCAGGGGGCTGGGACCGAATAATCGAGGCTGTCATCACAGCAGAACTGGCTCTCGAGGCAGAAATCTCCCCACTGCTCCCTTTTCATTTCCTGGCTCGGCATCAGGGGAAGAGATTATGTGATCTGATAGGTAAAATTATCCCGTCAGAGGTGAATGTCCTCATAAAAGGCTTTTGCAGGCGCGGTTGTGTGATATCCCTGAGAAGGGGACGTTCATGGGGAGCCTTTTATTGCAGGGAATTCTCAGTCCCTGCAGAAAGGCAGCGGGACAAAAGGTGATCCGAGCTGTAGGACACACACGGGGGTCAGAGATGCAGAGCTGTTGCTTTTCCCTGGCTGGAAAGAGAGGAAAAAACCAGGAAAATCAACAAAACACCCCGATGTTGGATTCTGGCTCAAAGCAGAGCAGTGTTTTCCCAGCTGGTTAAAATTTGGGGTGATGAGCTCGGCCTGGCTGTGTGAGAAAAGAGAAAATGATCTAAAAACCTCCAGAGGTAGCTTTGGGGAAATGGGGTCAGGGTCAATCAATCTGCAGGAAGGAAAATGGGAATCTTTCAGGGAGACCTTCTCCCAGACCTCTGCCCGGTGCTGTCACTGTTTGGGAGGTTTTGACAGGAATTTTTTGGGAGGTTTTGACAGGAATTTTTCAGGAGGTTTTGAATTTAAAAAGTGAAAAAAAAATCCACCCCAAAATTCTCAGGTTTACTTGGAATTATACAAAATTGTTGGGAATTCTCCTCTCTCTGCCCAGGAGCTGGTGGGACACGATGCCAGAGCATTTCCCAGCTCCTGGATGAGCTTTTCCTGGGAGATCTGAGCCCGGGAGGTTTCAGCAATGAGAGGAAAAAATGAGGATGTGTCCCTCAATCAACCTGGGGGGTTTTTGGGAAGCAGCTTGGTGTTTGCTCTCCAAACCCCACAGCAAATGTTGGGATTTGTTCCTCCTTCTTGGGAAGGCTGGAGGGGAGCACACCGCACTTCCCAAAAGTGTGTTTTCAATTAAAAGAAGAAAAAGCTCCAAAACTCACAGCGGGTTAAACATTCCAGTAAAAAGCATTTACGCTGCTCTTCCCTTGCAAAGCATCCCCGGGTTCTGTGGGTGATTGCAGGCAGGTGGTTCCTGTTCCTATTAAAAATGAGGAATTCCAGCTCCCCCAGGATTCCTTCAGAGGCAATCTGCTCAGCCCTGCAGGTCCAATGTGCCTTTTAAACCATTAAGTGGTTTAAAACATCCCACAGTTCTCCTTCCCAAGCGTTTTGAAGGAGCTCTTGGCCGTCAGATCCGGATCATCTCGCTGTGCTCAGGGAAGGGAAAAGCTGCTGCCATAAATTAAGAGATTCCCTGTTCCCTGCAGCCTTCAGAGAAATCCAGCCCGGAGCTCCTGGTGGGGGGTGAGTAGGAATAGTCAGTTCTGGCCATTTTTTTCTGCAATTTCCCAGTTTCTTCATCCTGGTGGGATGACATCTCCACCAGGAGAGGAGGGCAGGGACACCCTGGGCCTCACCTTGTGCAACTCCCAACTTCCAATCGTTGTCCCAACCACTCCAAGGTGGGCCCCTGCTGCGTTTGCTGATGCCTCCCACCAAACCCCATTCCCAAGTAGGGATTCCCAAAGCCTGGATGTGCTCAGGCCATCCCTGTGCTGTGGGATCCCAAATTCCAGGGTCCTTGCCCAGTACGACGTGGCCGTGGGGCTCATGGGCGGTGATGGGAATAGTCACTTCTGGCCATTTTTATCCAAATTTCCCAGTCTCTTCATCCTGACAGGATGACATCTCCACCAGGAGAGGTGGGAAGCAGAGGAGGGCAGGGACTCCCTTGGCCTCACACTGTGGCACCCCCAAATTCCAATCATTGTCCCAACCATTCCAAGCTGGGTCTCTGCTGCGTTTGCTGGCCCCTCCCACCAAACCCCATTCCCAAAGCCTGGATGTGCTCAGGCCATCCCTGTGCTGTGGGATCCCAAATTCCAGGATCCTTGCCCAGCCCGAGGTGGCCGTGTGAGGACAGGGAGCATTCCTCAGCTTTCCTGCTGCTCCGGGAACACCCGAAATCCTTTGAAGGAATCGTGCCTCTCCCAGGAAGCCGTTTGGAGATTCTCATCCCCACAGCTCCTGGAGCACAAAGGAGACAAAACCCGGAGAGTATGAGAGCAGAAGGCCCGAGGGCTGCAGTTTCAGCGCTCCCCTGGGGGAATAAAAGAACACCACATGCCGAGATCTCCGACTGAACATTGGGATGTTTAATCTTGCCCAGTCAGCAGTTTTTGAACACATTCCAGGAAAGCTTTTAAGCCCGATAAAGCCGGGCCTTTTGCATTTCCAAGTGATACTTTAGCTCCCAGTGACATGCTCCACTTGTCATTTGGCTCTAAAGGGAGGTAATTAAAATCTTCCTCCGAGCTCGGTTACAGCGGGGAGAGAACCCGACGTAAACTGAAATAAAAAGGGAGAGACGAGCCCACAAAAATGCAATTTAGCAGCTGAAAAATGGCAAAGTGGGCAAAGATAAAAGTATCAAATGCACAATTGCTGTTTGCCCAAGGAGGGCTGGGTGATATGGGAGGTGCAGAGACTTCCCCAGCAAAAACAGGGCCAAGGCCAGGGAATTTCCAGCAGATCTTCTTTGCAGATCTTAGGGCCACTGGAAGCCACAAGACAGACTTGGAAATGGGGATTGGAATCCTGGCAGTCCCTGCTCTGTGAGGTGGGAAGTGGAGGTGAAAGAGAAATTCTCCCCCCCCAAGCTGGGTGAGTTCAAGGAAAGCTTCCCAACAAAACTTTTTGGGGAAAATGGATCAGATTGGGCTCAAAGTTATCAGCTCTGCTGGGTTTGGGAAGGTGCAGCTGCTTCCCAAAGGATTCCGTGCAGGGTTATTCCCCTGAAGGAGGGAGGGTGCATGACTCCAAGGGGCTTCCAGTGTCTGGGTAGGGCAGGTGAGGGCCAGGGGGAAGTGCAGCATTCCATAAGGATGGCAGGAGCAGGGAGAGCAGCTCCAGAGCTCGCCAGACCCCCGGGAATACAGCACAGGATTCAGCACATTCCACCCCAAAACAGCCACAGCAAGAACATTTTCCCTTCTCCTTCCAAAAGCCTCAGGCTGTGGTGTCCCTGTCGGTTCTGATCCATGGGGAGGAAGAGGAGGATGACTGAGGTGCAGCATTCCCAAGGAACCTTCACTCCTGGACAGCTGGAACAGCTCAGGGGTGTTCCAGCCCAAAAGCAGGGAAATGAAATTTTCTCCTGGGATAACACCGGGCCTGCATCATTCCACAGCCCTGCAGAGGGGCTGAGGAGCTCAGCAAAACCAGACACGATCCACCTCTCCGGGATCAAATGGAAAATAAAAATCCTATTTTTTTTCCTGGGGTCATGCTCCGATGCCAGACTGGCTGGAGCAGCTGGGGTTGAACCCTGGAGCTTCCCGCGTGCCGCTGGAATTCCCGTGGGCTCCGTGTGTTTATTGGTGTCATTTGCTGGTACAAAATCAGCTGCTTGAGGTAGTTTTCCTTTTTTTAGGGATTATCACTCCCTAATTTCCCTCCCTCTGAGGCAAAGTCCTCCTCCCTGCTCCAGATAGGCCCAAATTCCAGCAGGGAACAGCAGCAGGAAAGAGCAGGAAAAACCTGATTGAAACAGGTCTGGCTTCTTGTCCTGCATTTCCGTGGGTCAAAACGAACTCAGGAAAGGACAAAGTTCGGCCGAGAGCCTCTGGAAGGGCTTCACTTCTCCCCAAAAACCATGGGAACACTTGGGGGGGAGGATTGAAGGGGAAAAGCAGGAATGAGCTGCTTGGGATGGGGCAAAGTGGCTTCAGAGCCATCCCTAAATTTCTGTGGGTGTCCACAGAGGTGCTGGCATGCATGGCCTGGATCCTGTGGGAATCATGGAATTATGGCATGGTTCGGGCTGGAAGGGACCTTAAAGCTCGTCCAGTTCCATCCCCAACACCTCCCACTATCCCAGGGTGCTCCAAGCCCTGTCCAGCCTGGCCTGGGACACTTCCAGGGATGGGACAGAGGGACGAGGGACAAGGCAGAGACCTCCGAGGATTTTCTGCATCTCCCAGAAGGACACAGCCAGCACTGGGACAGAATTCCAGGATTTTTTGCGTCAGGAAAAAGGTCAGCTCAAAGCACGGGGGATGGAGCTCCCTCCTCGGGGTGGAGGCGCCTTTTTGGGGTGGCACATCCCCATCAAAGCACTGGGAGCTGGTTTTCCCCTTGCCCAGCCCCACCCCCAGCTCCAGCTCCAGACAGACTCGCCGGGGTCACAAATTCCTGCCCAACCTCGAAATATTCCGAGCGTTGGAAGCTTCCCTCTCCTGCCAGGCTCCTTCTGACGAGTCCCAGCAGCAGGTGGAAAGTGGAGAAACCCCAAATCTGGGAGGCAGCAGCCAGTGCTGCTCCCTGGGAGACCCTGGGAGGAGCATTCCAGGCGGGAGAGGAGATGAAAGATCCGTGAGGATTTTTTGCTGCCGTGTCCAAATGGGATCCTCGTTATTACCTTTAATGAGCTGCCATTAAGTGAGGGGGAAAAGAGGCAGGGATCTCGTTTTTTGTAATTATTTTAATTGCCACCCCCTGGTCCCGTTTTGTGCTGCTGGTTTTGGAGGCAGGTGGGGAAAAACCCCAATAAAAATCCCAATGTTACCCTCTGATATCTCGGATTTGGGGTTTCTCCTGTCCCAGCTGTGCAAAATCATCTGGGGAACCCCCAAAATCCTCCTATGAATTTAAAAGCTAGATGAAAGCTCCAATTTTTTAAGAACTGCAGCTACAGGTGAGGCTTTGCCATTTAAATATAATTAAATCCCAAAACAATCCTTGGCTTTGCAGAGTGGGAGAGGCCGGGAGCAGAGGGATGGAATGGATTTCCTTGGATGTGTGAGGAAAACTGGCTGTGGAATTGTTTACTCCAATTAAGGACCCTAATAAAATTAATGAGATTAATTTCCTCCATCCAATGTCTTGCAAGGGGCAGAATTCCAGGGTGAGGCCCTTGATGCTGCAGGATTTCCATCCCCCTGTGGTGTAATCAATAATATCCATCATCAATTAATATGGATATTCCTATAAAAAGAAGATTATGGAAAAAAATGAATAATATTTTGGAGTTGTGCTTTTCACACGTACTTCAAAATGCTCTAAGAAATGGGGGGGAAATTTCTGCTCTTGGTTTTAGAGGCTGAGAAAGTGAGGAAGAGGAGGATGAAATCCAACGGCAAGGCCAAGGAGAATCCAGAGGAGAGGCAGGGGCTGAGCCTCCAGGATAATATTCCTGGAGAGCCGAATCCCAAACTCCAGACTGAGCTGAAGGAGGAATTTTGGGTTCTGCTGCAGCCTCCCCACTGGACTGGCTTCATCTGGAGAAAAACTTGTCTTCCTTGAATCCCTTTTATTTTCTGATGGAAAATGCCTCTTCCATCCCAGGGAAACACGGAATAAATTCCTGCTCATTTTGCCCGCTGATTGAGCCTGGAAAAAGCCCAGAGATAACTCTGCCAGAGCACTCGGAGCTCTTGTTTTGACATTTTTTTTGGGATGTGCCATTTCAATCCTGGTTTCAAGCTTCCACTTAATTGTATAAGTGCTTCCAAGACATTTTCAAGGAATTGGGGAGAGGGATGGTTTCAATTGGATTCAAATGTGGAAACGTAACATTTTATACAACCCATTCTCCTTCCAATGGGAGAAGTTTTAAAAACTTTTGGCAAAAGTGTGGGATTTGCCAAAAGTTTTTAAAAAAATAAAAGCCTGGGTTTGATCCAGCCTAAACTCTTTTCCTTAGTTTTTCCGAATTTGCCAGTGAGTCCCCAAATCCCATTTTTGTTTCCCAAGCCCTGCAGCTCCTTTCAGGATCTCCCTGCTCCACTTTCCCGTGTAAAATGTGGTGAATAATTCCATTTCTAATGGAAGGATAGGGATAACGATCCTCAGGGCTTTCAGGACTCTTGGAGATGCTCAGCTGGAGCATCCCTGTGTTGGCAGAGAGCCTCGGTGCTCTTCCAACATTTGGGAAGCAGGAGCAGGGGGTGATCCAGGAATTAAACCTGACTCAGGGACTCGCTGAGCTCTCCTGGTGGCAGAGCCTGGGCGAGGTTAATCCCAGCTATAGGCTCAGCCTTTCACACCTGTGGGCGAAGCTGTGCCGTGCTGAGCCGGGTTTAGGCTGGGCTCTGGGCTAGTTTGAAGGCTCAGCAAGCTGAGCTTTGGATTTGAGGCTGAGCTTTTCTGGCCACAAGCTGGGGAGGCCTTGGAGCAGAGCCTTGGGGGGTTTAATCTCCAGCTTTGCCGGGTTTGGAGCGTGGAGAATTCCAAATTCCAGCCCTTGTGTTGTGGCACCTTCCCTGCCTCTTGTGCAGCCTCCGGAGGGTTTTTAAGCAGTGTTTGTATCCATCCTCTGCTGTTTTCCTGGGGTCCAGGAAGCTGCTGAAGGAAATCCAAGGGAACACAGGAATTATCTTTGGGATTCCATAGAAACAGCGCAGCTCCTGCGGGACACAAATCACATAGCTGGGGGGATTATGCTGGAAAGGGTTTCAAAGGAATTCTGCTGGAAGTGGGAGGTCCCAGAGATTACAAACTGCCCTCTCCACCCCCAGTATTCCCACTCCATCCTGCAGATCCCAGTGTTGTCACCATTTCCAGTAAGTTTTGGCCTCAGTCAGATCCAGGGGGCTGCTCCATTCCATGGGGAAGGGGAGGCTGCAGGGCAAGGCTGATGGCCTATTCCAGGCCTTGGGAATAACTCATGGAAGGCATGGAATTAGTGCTGGTCCCCAATCCAAGGCTGTGTCCGGGTAGATCCACCCAGCTCTGAAATCCTGGGAAGTATCACAAACACAAAAGGTTGGTTTAGATGAGATTTTGGGAAGAAATTCTTCCCCGTGAGGCCCTGGCACAGGTTTCCCAGAGAAGATGTGGATGCCCCATCCCTGGGAATGTCCAAGTGTTCATGGAGGAAAGAATGGCAGAGGAAAACTTGGAGCTCTTGATGGAGATTCCCGAACATCTCCACAATCACCAGCCCTTTTCTGCCAACCAAGCAGGAAAAAAGAAAAGGAAAATTAGGAATTTTCCCTCTCCAGATCTCTTGGTCTGGTACCTTGAAGATGGGAAAAGAATTAATATAGCATTATTATTATTCAATTATTATTATAATTTTTCCATTAGATGGGAAAAGAAGTAGCAGCCATTCCTTACCCTTCCCATTGTTTTCCACTTAGTTCCCAGGGAATATTTTTGGAAGCCTGCTGTAACTGAGTGACCTCCAGGAAAACAGGAGCCGTGCCTCGCCTCGGGTCCAACTCCAAGCAAACCCCAGCTCGCATAAAGCAGGAAAAGAACTAAAAAAAGTGCTGTGTGTGGAATTTCTCCGAATGCCGTTGGGAAGGGCAGCAGGGAAACCAACATTCCTGTCTCCAGTGAGCATTCCGCAGAAATTCACTGAGGAAAGACAGAGAAAAATCCACCCAGCCAAGGCACAAAACAATTCCAACAGCTCCAGAATGCCAGGATTTGCTTTGCCAGCCCCTGGCCCAGCCATTCCTCAGCTCATTACTGGGAGCTGCTAAGCAGCTTAGTCATTCCTAACCCGGATTCCTTTGGGAAAGTCTCCACGTGCTGTAGAAATGGGGTGATGTGGGAATGGGATCTCTGCCAGGAGGACAGGGATGGCCTTTCAGGAGCAGATACGGAGTCAGGAATCAAAATTCCAGACTGGTTCAGGATGATGGGAACACTGGAGGTTGTCCAGTCCCACCCCACCTAGAACGTATTTCTCAGGATTGTGCCCAGGTGGCTCCAAACCCACTCTGGACAGCCTGGAATGCCAGGAAGGCCGGAGTGGGAGGGAGCAGAGCTGTGTCCCACAGAGAGGGGGCATGGAAGTGCTGCCAGGTGGGCTGGGAACAAGGATTGGGAAGGACTGGAGCTGGAGCAACACCTCCTGCTTGTCCCACACCTCATGGCAACTGGTGGGAATCAGCCTGGATTCCTGGTGGTGGGACACCATGGGGAAAGGTCCAGTCTGGGATTGAGGAGAATCCCACAGCTCTCCTGGGTCAAGGAATGTCATCTCTCTCAGCAGGACAGGTGACCCTGGGGGTGTTCCACAGCTCCTTCTTCCTTCCCCAAGGAATTCCTGATCTCAGCAGCACCTGCCTACCTCTGCCTTGTGCTCCTGGTGTCCCAGCACCGGGAAATCTCCCAAATCCTTTATGGAATAAAGCTCCAGGTCAGCAGGTGACTCAGCCACAGCCACTTCAAAGGAAACCCAGTTCCTGAGAACTCTTTTCTTTTCCTTGATAAAGGGACTTTCCTTTTCTCTTGATCAATTAATCACCGAGCAGAGCCATTGTTGGATCCTAAAGACTTCCCTTTGTTCTCATTCTTGTTTGCTCTGCTGTGAGAAACTCATTCCAAGAGAAAACTTCAACCGAATCGTATTCCAGTGGCACAAAGGAAGGGAAGGGGATGGAAACCGAGTGTCCAGGGTGAAAACCCAGCCCTGGCTGGAGCAGGGACACGGAATTCCATTGGGAATGCACAGAGGACTTGCCTTAGCCACAAGAACATTTTTTGACTTCTTCAAGTTGACTTAACGTGGGCAGTGGAACTGGTCTGGCCAGTCTGAGCCATTTTCACTTCCTCGTTCTGGTTTTCAGCAGATGTGGGAAATTAAGGAAAGATTCTGTGAGGGAAAGCTGAAATTCAGTAGTGGCTGGAAAGAAATGGAGGAATTTGCTGAAAGATCCATCAATTTGGAGGGATTATTTTCGCTACTGCAAAATCCCCTCCTGTTTCACGCTCTCTGGAGATGTTCCCTCATCAAGGGAACCTGACAAGCTCTTGGTCTCCAGACTGGAAGAATATCCAGTTAATAAACTGGAGGGGAATTGGCCATCTGGTTTTGGTTATTATTTCAAACTGTGTGGATTAGAAATATCTTCTTGTTCTTGTTCTTCTTGTCCTTCATTTTATTTTTCTTTTAATTCTTCTTCTTCTTCTTCTTCTTCTTCATTTTTCTTTTAATTCTCCTTCTCCTTCTCCTTCTCCTTCTCCTTCTCCTTCTCCTTCTCCTTCTTCTTCTCCTTCTCCTTCTCCTTCCGCTTCGNTCCTTCTCCTTCTCCTTCTCCTTCTCCTTCTCCTTCTCCTTCTCCTTCTCCTTCTCCTTCTCCTTCTCCTTCTCCTTCTCCTCCTTTTCTCCTCCTTTTCTCCTCCTTTTCCTTCTTATTCTTCTTTTCCTTTATTTTTCTTCCCCATTTTTTAAGGAATGTGTAGGAAGCTGTTTCCACATGCCAAGCGATGAATCCTCCTTCCAACCTCCCTCCCCACCAGCCAATTCCTTGGACACGGGGCCATGCTTCGGAGGATGTATATGATTCAATCCCTGATGGGGGGTTGTTTAAAGTGGCTCCTTCCAAGCCAAACACATTTTTAAGGCTGGATCCTGTGGCAGGTATCCCTGGATACCAGGGATAAGGCTCCAGTTGGAGAATTTAATGAGGATTTAAGGCTGTCCCTTCCTCCTTCCCTAATATTGAACCTGGATCAAGGATGATCTTTGGGGCTGGTCTGTTAAAGGTGGCTGCTGCATATTTCTGGAGAGGGATGCATTGGATAAATCCCTCTGGGCATTCCAGGGGTACAGAGGGGGTTGGCCAGTCCAGGACAATTTTTAGGAAGAAATTTGGGCACGGACTGGTGCTGTGTTGCTCTGAAAGGAAATAAAAATAACAATATCAGTGTCTGTAAGAAGGGACAGCAACAAAAGTTTTGGGATGCACCTGGAGCCCGGTTTGGAGCAATCCTGGGACAGAACTGGAAGAGAAAACCTGGTGGGTTTTTTTTGTTTATCTACATCCCAGATTTTTGCAGGATAATAGGATCCCCAATGGGGTCTGCATCAGAAGACACCACAACAGCCAGGGATAAGCACTGGCTGAGGAAATCCCTTCCCGAGCCTGCCCTGCCTTTCCCGCTTCCCTGACACCACCGGGGCCGTTTGGGAATCAGCGGGAAATCGAAACCCCGCAGCTGGCGGGGCCACCTGAGCCCGCAGCCCCCCGGCCGTCACCCCCTCCCTGGGGACACCCTCCAGCCGCGGCCGGGGCCGGGAAACGGGGTCAGCCTGGGCCCCAGCACCGCGCCCGCTGTGGAGCGGGATTAGGGTGGGAATTAGTGCCGCCGGATCGAGACGGAGGCACGGGCAGCAACTGGGGGTGTCCTTTCCGCAGCCCTTGCAGGGAATCCGGCGTGTCTCGGAGCGGGGCCTGTGTCGGATCAGCACAGCTGGAGCAGCGCCGCTCCTAATCCGGCTGCGCAACGCCAGCTGCCCGCCCGAGGGGACACGGGCACGGGATGGGTCCAGGGACAGCAGGGATGGATGATTCCAGGGGCAGCAGGGATGGGATGAGTCTAGGGACAGCAGGGATAGGATGAGTCCAGGGATAGCTCCGGGATGGGATGATTCCAGGGACAGCAGGGATGGGATGAGTCCAGGGACAGCAGGGATGGGATGAGTCTAGGGACAGCAGGGGTAGGATGAGTCCAGGGACAGCAGGGATGGGATGAGTCCAGGGATAGCCCCGGGATGGGATGAGTCCAGGGCCAGCAGGGATGGGATAATTCCAGGGACAGCAGGGATGGGATGAGTCCAGGGACAGCAGGGATGGGATAATTCCAGGGGCAGCAGGGATGGGATGAGTCCAGGGACAGCAGGGATGGGATAATTCCAGAGCCAGCAGGGATGGGATGAGTCCAGGGACAGCCCCACAATGGGCTGGACACCCCAGAATCCTCGGAGCTGCAGGAGGAACCTGGCCATGGCTGGAGGCTCCTGGGCCCCACCCGTGTGGCACAGCCTGGTTCTAGTCCAGGTGTGCCAGCCTCCAGCTCCCTTTGCTGATCCTTCTCCTTTCCATTTGGATATTCCTGGCACAAAGAGATTGGAACCTCCTACTGATGAATCCTCAACTCTCCTGCCAGGTCTGTTTGGGAAGCAGAAGGTGGTGATGCTCCATCCTCCTCCTCATCAGCCTGGCTGCATCCCTCTGATCCACACGCAGCACCATGCTGGAAAACCATTGCTCCTCCCAAAGTGCTCGGAGATCCTAAAAAAACAGTGCAAGACACCTCCTCTCACCCCAGCTCCCATTTCTGGGGTAATTAGTCCCCGCGGGTTAATTCCCAGCCGTCAGGCTCGGCAGATAGATCCCAGATCCCACGGCCCCTGCCGGATGCGGATCCTGTCCCAGCACCGCGCTCCCGGCTCCGGAACACGCGGCGTGTTCGCCTCTGATTAGGGCTGCTCCTCCTTTCCAGCTTTCTGTCACCACACCATTGTTTTAGAGCTTGAAACCTCATTTATTTTCATGACAACAAATAATTTGGCAAGTCCTCCCCGGCCCTGTTCTGGCAAAATCCCGCTCCAAGATTGATAAAGCTGTTAAGCTGTGGGGGTTGGGAGTTGGTTTGTGTTGTTGGGTTGGGGTTGGGATTTTTTTTTTGGTAGGAACTTCAAGACTTTTAGGAAATCTTTGAAAAATTGACAGCGTCACTTTTCCTCCTGAGCTGCCAGGCCAAAAATGGGGAGAGATGAAGGCGTGGGGAATACCAGAACCTCTTCCTTTTCCAAAGGCATCCTGCTCCCTGCTCTGCAAGAGCCAGGCTGCTCCCTGCCCTCAGCATCCCATCCAGCAGGAGGCAAATCTCTCATTCCCGAGGGCTTGGAGCAAGCTGGGACAGTGGAAGGTGTCCCTGCCCATGGCAGGGGGTGGGACTGGATGGGCTTTAAGGTGCCTCCAACTCAAACCACTCTGGGATTTTACGAAGCAATTCCAGGGTTAAATCCATCTCCCTACGAAAGACTGGAATCCATAGGATCTGCATGGATCAGAGCAGAGCTGTGGATGGAACAAAATTAATGTTTAGAAGAGAATTTCTCTCCTTCCTGCATGACTCTGACCTTTTCCTGCCTCTGGCCATACCCGTTTGCTCAGCCTGCACTGAGGGTCTGCAGGAATTCCCTCCCCTGGAAAAAACCCTCCTCCTTTCTCCTGGGGAAGCTCTGGCCTTAGTTCAGATCCCGATAAGCGCAAATAAAGAGCCCAAGTGGAGCAAATCCAGATGCAGGAATTAAACAAACACAAACTCCACGTCCCCAACATGGAGTTGGCTCTGATTTATCAACTCACGTTGAGCTGGAGGAGAACGAGGCCAAAGATCTCCACATCTCCAGCTTTTTGGAGCTCTCAGGAGCCCCCAGTCCGTGACTTTTCCGTGCTGGCTTGTGGGCCATGGCCAGGGAATGGCCCCTCCTTGCCCTCCCTCGAATGGGACCCACGTGGGCCACGCAGATGGCACTGCCACCTCCCAAAGAATCCCACCTCTGCAGCGTTCCGTGGCTTTTCCACCCCAAAAATAACAGAACAAACAAAGGGTGAGGCATGTGGAGGGAGCACGGCAGTGTGGGCAGCTGGGAGGGTGGAGAGGAGGCAATGCCTGGGGATCCGACTCTGGGATTCCCAGGCTGTTACTGAAAATTGGGAAATGGATCCCTGAGGGACACCTGGAGGGATGGATGCTGAGGAAAGGATGGATCACAGGCCGATTATGATTGTTGTTATTAATCCAATCTCCTGCTGAGGCAGAAGAGTTCACTCCTTCATCTTCTCAAGTCTTGCAGTGTGTCAGAGCTGCTCCTCCCTCCGTACCCACCGGGAAAAGCTCCAGAAATGATGGAACCACGGGAGTTTTAAGGTGGAAAAATCATTTTAACAGGGTGGAATTTAGCACTGGGAAAAACCTCTTGAGCATGGAATCATTCCCCTGGAAGCTCCTGGAGATCAGGTTTGCCCCACAGGCACCACCTGAGGCAGGAGAATGGCTGGGATGGCCTGGGCAGGTCCTTCCCGGCCTTGTTTTCCACCATTCAATGGGAACAACATCCCTCTTTTCCAGAGGCTCTTCATCCAGCAGATGCACCTGGCTCTGCTGATCCCAGTCCTGGAATGCCGGCAGTGGACCCTGGAGTTAACCCTTGTTTAACTCCACATCACCATGGAGCAGAAACCCCTCAGGCCCTGCAGAGCTTTAGTCTGGAGCCCTAAGCTGGGCTTTATTTTTAAGCCACTAACAGGGTTGCTGTCCAAGGCTGGGATTTTTGTTGTGCCAAGTCCTAAAATGTGCAGTGGAGCTTTTGGCAAAGGCCAAAATCCCACAAAAAGCTGGAAAGCCTCTGTATCCATTGGCAGTGCCCGGGGCAGGGGGGGTTTCTTTTTGTGACTGAGCAGAGAAAATCCATGGGATAAATTAAGCTGTGGCTGCCTCTGGCTCAGCCTGTCCCTGCCGCTGCTGGCTGGAGACACCCAGAGACTTCTTGGGCAAGAAAAAGATTGATTTCCACCTCCAGCTCCTGCTGCATGAAATTGGTGGTTTCTGCTCACCACTGGCTTTTTTCAGGGATTTTTTTCCCATAAAACAGCTGCTATCGGATCTATTGTCAAGGCAATAATTCCTGTTTAAATACAAACGGATAACTGGGAAGGCTCCGATCACTGGGCTCTTTTTGGGTTCAATTTCAGTGATTTCTGAGCCCCAAACCTGTCCTATCTGTGGTTTACTCACAGGCAGAGCCGACCATTGCAGTTTCATCTGGAAGGAAAAGCATCCCAATGCAATATTGAGGATTTGATGGAAGGAGAATCCCAGCAAGCTACAAAAATCCCATCCACCAACCCAGCTGTTCCTGAATTTCCTCCTCATCCCAACGGCTGCTGGCTGAGCCGTTCCCTTTCTTTTTGAAGAAATGAAGCCTGGAAGTGAAGGCAACTTTCCCAACTGGAAAAGGATTTCCTTTGCAAGTGCAAGAATTGGGATACGCTGGAGGAGCAAAGAGGAACTGGCACTGAGGGAGTGGAAAATTAGCAGCCAGGTCTAATTCCAGTGATTTTTCCTACTCTGGCTCACAGTAAATTGAGATATTTTCAAGTAAAAGGGGCTGTGACCCTGGAAGGGAAGTCCTAATTAGCTGGGGTCTTCTCCAATTAGCTCCCAACTCCACTTGACCCCGGGGTGGTTAATTAGGGGCTGTCAGGCCATGAAGGTGCCTCCTGTGAAGTCGTTTTTAGCTGTTCCTGAGCTGGCTCAAAGTTTGCTCCGTGGGGAGGATTTGGGGATGAGTGAGGCCACAGGGATGCTGTGGATCTGGCTGAGAGTGATCCGGGGATCAGAGTGAGGGAAAACAGCACAATCCCAAGGTTATATGGATTTATAACCTTCCCTTCTGGCTCTGTCCTCATGGGTTTTTATTCCTGCCTAAGCTGGAGGGCCGGAGGAAGGCCAGAATCCCTTCTCCTTCCTCATCTTCCTCCATGTCCAGGAATTTCCCTGCTGTTCCTTAGGCAAGGAGTGCCTTGACCAACCATCAGGAAGGGAGACAAGTTTTTCTTTTCAATATGAAATGAAAATAGTTCCAAGTGGGCCATTGTTCCCTTCAGACTGCCTGTCTTGGAACTGCTTCCCAATTCCTCCAGCGTGTAATCTTCCCATTTCCTCCAGGCCAACTCCTCTGCACACCTAAAATTAGGGCTGGTTTTTATTCCTCCCTCTCCCAAACCTCAAGCTCCAGGAGATTCCAAAAGTAGCTCACATCCCATTAGTTATTTATTATTATTAATATTATTATTATTATTATTCCCTTGTTCTGGAGAGAGGGCTTAAGGAAGAGGAAAGAGGGAAATGTTTTGTCTGCTGTGTCCTGGAGAAATTTGGGAGCCAAGGGAAGGTTTCGGAGTGTCGGGAATGATTGGGCTGGGATGTGTCCAGTGGCACCAGGAAAAATTCACCAGACACAGCCAAAGATGTTGGATTTGACTTGTGATAAAGGAATTTATCTGGGATTTATCAGCGGGGCTTGGAGCCTTCCACAGACCTTGCGGGGTTTTCCCCTTTTACTCTTCAGGAAAAGCAGCAAAAAGGCCGATCCAGGCTGGAGTGGAAGGCAGCCCCCCAGATCCCTGGATTTAAGCTGTGTCACAGGATCTTTTGTTCCCTGCACAGCCTCAGCCCCTTGGGGACCGTGTGAGGCCGGGACAGGCTCCAAGGATTAGCCAGGAAAATTGGCCTTGGGGAGCTGCTGCCACGGAGCAGAATTCAGCAGCTCCTTGGATTTTTGCAAGGGAAACAGCTCTGGCTCCGTGCAGGTTGGAACGGGAATGGTTTTCCAGCTGGAATGAGCCAGCATTCCATGACCTGCAAACCAAAATCCTTTGCAACACGGGGGGATGAGTTTCCGGAGGGAATTCTGAGTCCTGCGTGGGATTTTAGCCACAGGGAAAAGGTCTGGATGGCACCAAGGAGATTCCAGAGCTGCTCCCGGAGCCAAGAGGGATGTTCCTGTGGAACACTGGGATGTAGCAGATTGTGAGGTATCCAAAATTTTGTGGGGACTAGAAGCCATTAGAACTCCTTCAAATGAGTGCAGATTTCCCAGCTGTCTCTGCTCAGTGACTTCCAAGATCCAAGCTTTCCTTTGAGTGGTCTTTTCCTCGTTATCCCATCTCTCCCTGTCACTCTGCCTCCACCCCTTGAGCTGCAGCAGATCCCAGGAATTCCCAGATCTTTAATCCACAGTGTGGGGGCTGCCTTGGCATCTTTGCCCTAATTTATCTTCTTGATACCACTGTTGGAACAGGGACAATCCTGGCTCCCAGGGATCTCAGCTCAGCATCCCAGCAGTTTCCCAAGGAGTTTTTCCAGCCTGGGGACTCAGGCCTGGGAATCACAGGCTCTGCATCCCACCACATCCTGCCAGAAATCCCTGCTCAGGACTGGCTTGTTCCTTCTGCTGATCCTCACAGAATCCTGGGATGCTTTGGTTGGAAGGAACATCAAAGCTCGTCCTGCTCCATGCCATGGGCAGGGACACCTCCCGCAATCCCAGGTTACTCCAAAGCCCATCCTTGGATGGTTTGGAACTGAAGAATTAGAGATTCAAACAAGAAAAATGAAAGGATTTTTTTCCACTGAGGGTGGGGAGGCCTTGGCTGCCCAGAGAAGCTGTGGATTCCCCATCCCTGGAAATGTCCAAGACTGGACACAGCTTGGAGCAACCTGGGATAGTGGAAGATGTTGGGATTGGAACTGGATGAGCTTGAAGGTCTCTTCCAACCCAAACCATTCCATGATGTTGGAAATGGTCAGCAACAACAACCTGAGGATGTGAGAAAGCTCAAAACAAGAATTTTTTTTGAGAGGAATAAAGTCCAAAATGCTTTGGAATGTGTGTAGAAAGCATGGAAAGAAAGGATTTTTCCCTTGCTTTGCAGGCTTCCCGTATCCACGGGGATCTGCACTCCAGAGAGGAGCTCTGGGATCAGGATCCCCACAGGAATCAGCTCTCCCAGCCCAGCTCAGGCTTAAACTCCTGACCCGGGAGCGATTTCCATGGGCTGGTGTCACGTATCCGTCCTCTCCAGGAAAACAGGGAGACACGGAATCATTTTCCCAGTTCAAGCAAGCAGCCAAGTGCTGCTCCCAGTGCCACATTAGCGCTCAAATCCCTTCATTCCTCGGGAGTGAAATGGATACTGATCATTAGGAATGGGCAATAAACTTCCAGACAGGAGAGGCAAAGTTCATCCTGCCACGGACAGAGGAGGATTTAAAAATATGTTAATATGGATCCCACAAATCCACATCCATCCAAAGGCTGAGTCAATCCACTGAAAAGTTGTCCCTTCTATGGTGTCTTTTGGAAAAATGGGATTTTCCAGCGTTGCAGCAGCACCTCAGAGGAACCCCCCCGATCTCCAGGGAATCCTGAGTGTTTCAAACTGAGCTCCAAGATCCGTTCCGAGCTCAGCCCTCGGAGGAGCCGGAGCAGCTTCCCGGGATGTGTTACAGGAGCCTCCCCTCTTTGCCAACCCACAGAAGTCACAAACTGTCCCAGCAGCAGCTGCTGAGCCCGTGCTCCTTGCTCCAAGCTGTTCCAGCTTTTAACTGGATTTAGCGGGGAGGGAAAACGAGCCGGAGCTCTCCCATTAACTCCATCCCCGACTCCCTTGGCAGCTTGCACAGGCAGCTGCTGCCCACCCGTTCCTCCGCGGGAAGCCACGGGGTCAGGATTGATTTTCCTGGAATTCTGGAGCACTTAGGAGCCAGGTCCTGCCTCTGGAGGGGCTCTGAGTGCTGATATCCCACCAAAAGCTGGGGATTCCTGCAGGGCTGAGCTCTTCCCACCAGCCTGAGCATCCCATGTTCCTGGGGTGAGGCAGATTCCCAAGGGAAGAGCTGGGGAGGTGGCACCTGCATCCTGCTGATCCCATCCTGATCCCATCCTGATTCCATTGTCATCCCATCCTGATCCCATCCTTGCCTCTCCCCTTGCAGTGATTCCCGCCAAATTTCACAGAATCAGAAAATCCCAGAATGGTTTGGGTTGGAAGGGACCTTAAAGCCCATCCAGTTCCAACCCCAACACCTCCCACTATCCCAGGTTTCTCCAAGCCCTGTCCAACCTGGCTTTGGACACTTCCAGGGATCCAGGGGTAGCCACAGCTTCTCTGGGAACCTGTGCCAGGGCCTCCCCACCCTCACAGGGAAGAATTCCTTCCCAATATCCCATCTAAACCTCCCTATTTCCCATTCCTTTGGACACACTCAGGGCAGATCCATGCCAACCCCTCTGACATCAGGATGAAATCCCTCCAGCACCTCAAGTGTTAACCCAGCCCAGAAAAACGAAATTATTTTGATTTTTTTTTTTTATTTTTTGAGAGAATCTTTCGGCCCTTTTTATTTTCATGTTTGGGGTTTCTCGGAGCTGCGAACTGACAGCTGAACGGGAGATATGAACACAGAAATGATTCTTCACTGAAAGCTGCAGAAAAGCCGCAACCCTCAAGATCAAACAACTTTTTTGTGCCGCAGCAAAATGAAATCCTTGTGATTTCCATATTCCTGGCGCCCGGAGCGTTGCCATGGCTCCCTGAGGACGGGCTGGCAGGAGCAGGGAGCGAGTGGGAGCCGCTGGCCCAGGGTTAAGGAGATGCTGAATTATTCAGCCCCATCCCTGCCAAAGGGGGTCTCCTGTGATCCCTGCCTGGATGGATCCCGCTTCTCCTCCCTCCCATGCCACGTTCCCTGAGGAAAGGAAGGGAAAAGGGGATTTGCTGGGCTCTGCTTTGCTTTCCTCCATTCCCTGGTACTCATTTTCCTCTGGAGGCTCTGGGAGTGCTCAGCGCTGGAGGAAATGGGATCACGGCAACCTGGGATAGTGGAAGGTGTCCCTGCCCATGGAAAAGGGTGGAATTGGATCATCTTTAAGGTCTCTTCCAACCAAACCATTCTGATATTCCACGGACATCCCCCTTGGGTCACCCGTGCCTCAGTTTCCCCATTCCCACAGCCACAGGGATGGAGATGCTCCTGGAGGTGCTTTTTCCTGCACAGTCCCTGACTCTGGGATGTTTTGGCTCTTCCCATTTGGAACATGCTGTGCTGTGGGCATGGCCTGGGGCATCCGTTCTCCAGAGGATTTGGGATTGTTGCCCCTGGGATAGTGGAAGGTGTCCCTGCCCATGGCAGGGGGTGGAATTGGATCATCTTTAAGGTCTCTTCCAACCAAACTGTTCTGATATTCCATGGACATCCCCCTTGTGTCACCTGTGCCTCAGTTTCCCCATTCCCACAGCCGCAGGGATGGAGCTTTTTTCTGCAGAGTCCCCCCCACTCTGGGATGCTTTGGCTCTTCCCATTTGGAACGTGCTGTGCTGTGGGCATGGCTTGGGGCATCCGTTCTCCAGAGAATTTGGGAATGTTGCCCCTGGGAGCTGCTGAGGAAGGGCACAGCCCAGTTGCTGACCAGGACAGGATGGGATTCACTGCCCCAAGACCCTCCCCAGAATGGTTTTCCTCTATTTTTCTTGTGTGGCATATTGGGAACATGGGCTCCTTTTTCCCAATGGAGCAAAACAATGAAAATTCTTGGAAAAACCCCAGCTATGCTGGTCAAGACTCCCTCATTAAGGAGAGCTGTGCTTTCAGATGCTTCTCTCTCTTTCCAGCTCTCCCTCACTGTTTAACTCCAGAGAAAACCAGGCTGCTTCCCATCCGAACTCCAGGTTGTTTTTTTTTTCTGGAGATCCCATTAAAAGCAGTGCCTGGGCCAGCTCCTGATGATTGGGTTGTGCTGTGATCCAAAAATATCAGGGTAAGGTGAGGTAACAGCTCCAAATCCACCTCTCAGTCACCGCTGGCCATGAAAAACTGCTTTGGTTATCAAAGAAAAATGTTGAAGCAGACCCTGAGAGCCCCTGGGGGGCCAAGGACCTGCCTGGTGCCAGCAAAAAGAGAGAGATTAATGAGCTCCAGGACCACTTGCTCCTGGAATTTTTCCTTAACCTTTCTTTTCCAGAGGACTTCCAGACAGATAAAGGACAACGCCTGGTTAATCATTTATCCATCTGCATATCCAGCCTCTCTCCTCATCGTCTTCTCCGGGCCTCAGAGGGAAAATTATCATATTTATGTGCTGCTCTCTCCCCCACAAGCCGACGGAAGCAATTTGGTCGCAATAGGAAGTCGTGTCCCATCCAATTCAGTGGGAAAAATCCAAGGGAAAGAGGAGTGGAGCAAAAGGCGGGAGCTGGAGTGACCGGGGAGGTCTGTCAGGGAGGGAGACGCTGCTGCAGCCGGCCCTGGCCTGCCTCGGAATGCTTTCCAGCATATTTTTAGCGGCTGTCACAGGGTGATTTCCTCGCTGTCTGCCCGGGGTTTGTGTTGCTTTGCTGAAAAGCTCCGGGCAGACCTCAGAGCTGGAGCTGGAGGTGGAGCTGGAGCATTCCCGACCTTGGAGCTGGAGCATTCCCGACCACAGGATCCCAGCTGGATGGGCTTCAGGGCCAGACAGGGGAACATTTCCTCGGCCTTTCTTTGGCCTTTTCTCGGCTTTTCCTCAGCCTTTCCTCTGCCTTTCCACAGCTTTTCCTCAGCCTTTCCTCGGCCTTCCCTTGGCCTTTCCTTGGCTTTTCCTCAGCCTTTCCGCTGCCTTTCTTCTGCCTTTCCACAGCTTTTCTTCAGTCTTTCCTCAGCTTTTCCTCGGCCTTTCCTCGGCCTTTNTTCTGCCTTTCCACAGCTTTTCTTCAGTCTTTCCTCAGCTTTTCCTCGGCCTTTCCTCGGCCTTTCCTCTGCTTTTCCTCAGCCTTTCCTCAGCTTTTCCTCGGCCTTTCCGCAGCTTTTCGTCAGCCTTTCTTCAGCTTTCCTTTGCCCCTTCCTCAGCTTTTCCTCGGCCTTTCCTCGGCCTTCCCTCAGCCTTTCCTCGGCTTTTCCTCGGCCTTTCCTCGGCCTTTCCTCAGCCTTTTCTTGGCCCTTCCTCGGCCTTTCCTGGGCCCTTCCTTAGCCTTTCCTCAGCCTTTCCTCGGCTTTTCCTCGGCCTTTCCGCAGCTTTTCGTCAGCCTTTCTTCAGCTTTCCTTTGCCCCTTCCTCAGCTTTTCCTCAGCCTTTCCTCGGCCTTCCCTCAGCCTTTCCTCAGCCCTTCCTCAGCCCTTCCTCAGACTTTCCTCCTTGGATTTCTATTTTGTAAATAATCCAGCACACCAAGCTGTGTGGCATTGCAGCATTCCCTGGATAATACATCTTCCTCTCGGTGTTTTCCTAAAAACCCACGGCCTGGAATGATCACGAAGCATTCCAAGAAGAAATGCCAGGAATTTCCAGTAAATGTCTTGGCTCTTCATGTCCTGGGGTTTTTTGTTTTTCTCTAAGAAATGAAAATGAAGCGTCCTTCGAAGTCTTTATTGAGTCCACCACGCTGGGTTGGATTTCACTGCTCCCTGCTTTCCTGGGAATGCTGAGCGAGCTCTCCCTAATTCCCTTCCACAGCCCTCTTTGGCCTTCTCTGCTGGGAAGAGAAAAATGTTGGATATTCATGGAGTAAAACCCCATTCACCTGATGGGGCAGCAGCAATGCAGCACCCAGGGGAAGCAGCAGCAGGATGATATCCTGGGATATCCCAGGATTTCTGTAGGACTTTTGGTGCTTACAGGGCAAGAATGGCCCAGTTGGGTGCAGGGACAATTCCCAAGAGTCTCCTCAGACCCACTTGTAGTTTTCTTTGGTTGAAACCCAGAAATTAATGAAAAAAAGGTGATTTTAGGATGATTCATTTGGTTGCAGCAGCTCTGCAGTCTCTGCTTCACTGGTGCTTATTGAAGGTTTAATAAAATGATATTTTAATAAAATGGTATTTTAATAAGAGGACAATTCAATAAAATGGCACTTTAATAAAATAACATTTTCCCTTGAACTTCTGGTGGGTGAAGGGTGAGGGGGTTGTGCTCCCAGCTGGCTCTGGTGCTCCCTCCATCCCGCTTTTTCCATTGCCAAAGATGCCTCTGGATTTCAGGAGCTTTGATTTCCTGTAACCTCTACTCAGAGACAAGAAAATCCTCACTTGCAGCGCTCAGGAAAAGCATGGGAAATGTCCGGAATTGGGGCCATTATGGGGTTCTCTTGAGGATCAGGTGTGCTGGTGGCATCAATCCCTGCTCTCATCCCAGTCCCAGTGCTCACACAATTCCCTATCCAGGAGCCTGAGCAGCACCTGGAAGCATTTAAAGCATTCCCGAGGTGGACGAGAGATTCCTGGCAGGAAAACAACAACCTGGAAAGATAAGGACCCCCACAGTGGGGTCTCCTCCTGCTCCATCAGACGATGGGACCTCTGAGCAGGACAATCTCTTCCAGGATTTTTCCAGGGGCACATCAGGCTGGGAAGGTGACGCAGCCAAGGGGGTGCAAAATGTGGGGGTTGGAAAAAACAGCTGAAATCAAAGGAGCAGGGCAAAAATCCCTTCTCATTTCCCAGGAAAAGCAGGTCCCCAGCGTGTGCCTGCGTTGAGATTAATTTGTTAATTGTTGCCCGCTGTTAGCAACAGTTGCCATGTTTAGGGTTGAGTCAGAAATGCTGCTTAAAACCCTTAATTCAAAGGCACCTCCAGGAATAAAATCCAGCCTTGGAATGGGATTTCATGTCAGCTACTGCTGCTTTGCTACAGCAAACACAACACTGCCTTCTCCACCCAGCCCTTTCCCAATCCAGGGAATATGGATCCTTTATGGATAAGGACTGTGGAATTGCAAATTTTTAAAAATGTGATTTTTTTTTTTTTCCCCTAAATGTTTATTTTGGGATTATTTCCCCATGGCAGGGCAGTGCTGGAGGTTGTGTGTCCCACCCTGCGAGGTGGAAAAATTGGGTTATCCCTGTGTGATTCCTTGGAAAACCAGTGGAGGGATTGCTCTGACTGCAGAGGAATGTACATTCCCAGAATCCCAGACTGGTTTGGGTTGGAAGGGACCAAAGCTCATCCCACTCCACCCCCAAAAGCAGGGACACCTTCCACTATCCCAGGCTGCTGGAGCTGGAATTCATTAAGCAGGGATCTAGTTTGAGTCTGATCACCCCATAGCCAATAACTGTAAAATTCCAGAGGGGAATGGATGGATCTGTGGATAATGAGGCCTCTCTGAGCTCCACAGGCAGAGTTTGTGATCCCGGTATTCCTGCACAAATGCCTTTTTCTGACTTGCTGGCACTTGTTCCCTGAATTTCCTGTTATCACGGCATCTGAATTGCTGGAATGCCCTCCTGGTTTTCCCTTGGCATCTCCTGGCTCTGTCTCACAGAGTTAAGCCAGGAAATGATGAAGACAATACTCCAACACTTCCTGTGAATCCGGGGCAGGCACAGGCACATATACCAAAAAAACAAAATGTATTAAAACCTCTGTGCGTCCAGGACTATGTGATCCCAACTCCTGAAATATCCATGGAAATAATTTAAGGAGCACAATCCCTCTCCTGCCTTCTCCACATGCTCCTGAAGTTG
Organism: Pachycephala philippinensis; assembly: GCA_013397055.1. Classification (NCBI taxonomy): domain Eukaryota; kingdom Metazoa; phylum Chordata; class Aves; order Passeriformes; genus Pachycephala; species Pachycephala philippinensis. Next base: position 251,466 of record VWZT01016009.1, read on the forward strand.
TCACAACTCTGTCTTTAACCACGGGGGAAGTTGGATCTTCCAGCCTGAGACACTACAGCAGGTGCTTCAATCCATTATTCACAGCAGGAATAACCAGGATAAGTGGATTTTTATAGGATAGAGGCAGGTATCCATCCTCCAGGAATGTGAACTGAAGGGAGAGTAAAGCAGGAGAGGAGGAGAGCTTGAAACAAGGAGATATTCCTAGAAATTCCCTGCTGCTGGCTCGGAGCAAAGGCAGTGCCCTGGGAACTGCCCAGCACAGGTGAGCACAGGGGTTTTTGGGAATGACACTTGTTTCTCTGGAGCCAGCTGGGGTCTGAGGGCGGGGGAAAACGCTTCTTTTATTGGATTGTCAGGGAGTCTGGAATCACGTTAATAACCCCTCCCAGAGCTCATAAATCCAGAGGGATGCTGCCAAAGGCAAAGGACTGAGCCACACCAGCACAAGAGGAGGAGGAATCAAAGCTTCTGACACAATTTTATGGGAATAAGGTCGGAACATTTTGTTTTGGCTGCCTGAGTGGGACTTTCCCAATGGGACACAGTGTGGAAATGTTTTGACTCTTTTTTGGGGTGAAGGAGGTAAATCCCAGAATCCAACAGCTGTGTGATTCCCAGCTGAGTGAGGCGATGTAATCCCATGGGGTGTGGGTGCAGTCAAGCCATCATTCCCAGTACTGATCCCAAATCCACTCTGCTCTCCCAAAGGATTGGGTGCACTGCCCTTGACGGCCACTCCATCGTCCTTTTTTTAGAAATGACCAAGGTGCAGCCTCCTGATCCACCTGAAATTCCTGCTCTGCCTTCAGCAAGGAATAAACTCCCTCTGGAAAAGGCCAAGAGGTGCCTGAAATGCAGGACAGACAATTCCCAACCGAGAGCTGCTCAGTGCACAGGGAACGAGCTCCACTCCCCCTCGGAGCGTGGCAGGGGACTCATGGAAGAAGTGAATCCACCTCTTTACTCAGCAGCATGACTTAATTCCAGCAGGGAAAAATGAGCTCTCAAGGACTTCCCTTTCACCTTCCCTCTCCCTCCTCCTGGAATGGGAACGGGCAGGGCAGGGTTGGACTCGTGCTGACAGCGTTGGCTGAGCCGGGGAGGAGAGAAATCTGCACAGAGCTCACCCAGCTCATCCAGCTTTTCCTTGGAGGGAGGATGGGCAGGGAAGGAGCTTTTCATCCATCTCCACAGCTCCTTCTGCCTGTGCCCGGCTCGGGCCAGCTCCATCCCCGCTTTTCCGTGGGAAGAGGATCAGTGTCAGTCTGACACCTCGTTATTACTCATCCCGGTGGCTTTGGCACGTAGGGATTTAACATCACACTTTCCTCTAAGTGCTCTAATTCCTGCAGAGCCTCCTCCAGCTCCACTTGGAAGTGGTGGGATGACAGAGGGGGTTGGGATTTCACAGGGAGAAGTCCAGGTCAGAGCCTCAGCCCGTGCAAATCCTCTGGGATGAGCTGGATTCTGGCGTCCCGAAGTTGGCAAAGTTGGAAGTGCAGATGTCTGGGCAAAGCAGCGATCCCCAGAATTCTGTTTAAATGATAGGAATAAAAGGAAAACAACTTTAGGAAGTGGATGTAAACCATCCCTAATCACAAGCAGGAAATCAACTTTGCTGCTGAGGGGCTCGGGGTGGGGACGGGAGAAACGGAGAAGGAATCGATTTTTGCCGTGTTATGCTGAGGTCACACTGACAGACACAAAACAGCTGCCACTGGCACTGCTGAGGGCACAGCCTGACCACGGTGCTGTCACTTGGGTGACAAAATCCCCTGGCAGGACACCCCCAGCTCCAGGGAGTTCCATCCTCCTGGAGATCAGGAGTAAAACATGGCGAAGATATCCTGGAGGTGATCGTGCTCATGGATGTGGAAAATCTGCTGGAGAAACAAGCTGAAAAAACTGCTGAAAAAACACAGCTGCAAATCGGCTGGTTCCTCCCTCCTTGGGGACTTTTCAGTCGGTGACAAAGTCTAATGATGGCTTCTGGCTCTGGAGCTTCCAGCTCCCAGCCTGACAGCACCACTGAGGTGCCTCTTCATCCTCTCATGGAGCTCCAGTGGATATCGAGTCTCTTCCCTATTAATTCTTTCTCCGTATGGACCTTTCTGACCTTCAGCAAGAGCAGAAGGTGAGTTCATCGAGGGTGGCCACAATTCAGGAGGAATTTCTCAATGGAAAGGGTGGTCAGGCATTGGAAGGAGCTCCCTGGGAGGTTTGGAGTCCCCATCCCTGGAGGTGTCCGAGGAATGCCTGGATGTGGCACTCAGTGCTCAGGGCTGGGGACAAGGTGGGGATCCAGCACAGCTTGGACTCGAGGATCTTGAAGGGCTTTTCCAGCCTCAATTCTGGGATTCTGAGATTCTGGGATTCTGGGATTTTGGGATTCTGATCAAACACCCAGACAGTGCCCAGAGGGCTGTGTATGGGGTGATTTAGAGTGACACCAGTGACACACCAAGTACCCAAAGCAGGACGCCTGAAGCATTCAAGCAGATCCCATGGTCCAAAAAATGATCTGATCAAAAACTCCTAAAAATTCCGTGGAACAACAGCAACAAAGCTGTTCCAAAAGCAGGGATGCAGCTCCAACCTCTCCTGGATGGCTCTGAGCACTCCTGCATTTATGAGCGTTGACATCAGCACCGGATGGTGTTTTTTATTTTGTTTCACGCTTTGTTAACTTCTCTCAATTATGTGGAACGCTCTTTTTTTTTCCCTTTTTTTTTTTGTTTTTTCTTTTTTTTTTTTAAATACCCCAAACTTTTGCCTGTTCCCAATTACCAAAACTGAAAAAAAAAAAATAGAAGGGCTGGGAAAAACAGAGTGGAAGAAGCTGGCACCAAAATGAAGTCAAGCACACAATGGAACAGAAGAGTTGGAGGCTGGAGAGATGGAGGAGTTAAGGCACGTGGTCGTAGGAAGCAGAGGAAGGCACTGACAAAGATAGAAAGAGGCCTTGAGGATTTCACAAACCCTGAAGGAAATGTCAGAGATATTTCAGTGATAATTATCCCTGCCTTCTGCTCTGGGTATTTAGAGGATTTATGTTGCCTTGGAACAACAAAAAAGCCAAATCAGTGCTGCTTTTTGGGGGGTAATTTGTTAAATCTTAATAAATGCAACCAAAGCTTCACCCCGTGCCAGAGGTTCACCTTCAGCAGGAAAATGGAGTTATCCAGACCTTTAAATAGCTTGGGATGTGTGGTTTGTCGGGCTTTTGAGCCTTTCTCCAGCGTTCAAAGTTGTTTTTAACACAACTGAAGATGGTTTTGATTCAATTATTGCATTAGTGGGAGGCTGAGCAGGCTCGGAAGCAGCGGGGTTATGGCTCTATGAGTTAATGTTCACACCCCTTTCGGGTGTCCCGGAGGAGCTCCGCGGGCTGGCGGCCAAATTTGAGCTTGACTCGGCTCCCAGTGTGCGAGCCAACTGTTCCTGCATTTCATTTCTGTCATATCCTGGACATTAAAACACCATTAATACAAACCTTTTGTTTCGAAGAACAACTGTGCTGTAAAACAGCGAGAGAAGCTGCCAAAGTTCCCTCCGAGCGGTGTAATATCATGGTCATCCACGCAAAATGGGATGGAAAATTCAAAAAAATGGGGTTTTTTGTGGTATTTGGGTCTAAACCATGCTACAAATAAGATTTTTTTCCTGCTCTGCTTTGCCATGGGATGAGTCCAAGAGCAGGTTTGTCCCTCTGGGATTCCACAGCATTTCCCCCCCGTTTAACCATTAAATAAAGGACAAGCTGGGAAAAGATTTTGCTGTTGTGAAATGCGTTAACCCCAGGCTTTAATATGGAAGTGGCTCTGTCCCACTTCCATTGGCTTTTCCCTGGTAACATGAGAACCACTCCGGCTTTTTTTCTTCCCAAATTGCTGGGTGATTCAGCACGGTCTGGGAGACGCCTCCAGAGGCACGTTCCCTGGATTGGCCACAGGAGTCAGGGATATGGTCAGCATTCCAACAGCTTCCCCATCTTCATGTGGATCCCGTCATTTTATCCGTGCTCCTTAAATTATCTCATTAATTATTATAATGGAGGGGTGGAAAAGGCAGCAAAGGGTGAGGCTGGAAAACCCACGAGCCAAGGGATTTGTCCCAGACCTGCTCCAAGTATCCCCTTTGTCCCACCATTCCCATAGGGACATGGCCTTGTATTCCCAGGGGATGGATTGGCACGGCCCCATTCCCATCCCAAACACAGCAGCCGAGGAAAACGTGGAATCAGAGAATCCTTGAAGCTGGGAAAGCCCTTTAAGATCAGCAATTCCAACAGTGCTTGAATCCAGTTGTGTCCTTGTCACCGAGGGCATTCAGCCCTCTCCCAACCCTCATTCCCAGTCACCCTTCCTGGTTTTTCACAGCCTCCCCATGGAATCCTGTCTTCCTCCTGCAGACGTCTCAGCTTTTCAATCCGTGGTGAAACGAGCAGGGAGATTCAAACACCGCCACGCGCCTTCCTGCTCCACCCCAGTGGGATCTGCTTCCTTGGCTTCCCGAGCCTCTGGATGAGCTGAATCCATAACCACTTCCCTCTTCTCATGGTGCCTTTGGGGTTAGGATGATGATGATGATTATGGCCAAGTGTCAGGATGTGATTTTTCACCGTGGGGTGATTTTTGGGATGTCCTGTGCAGGGCTGGACTCGTTGAGCCTTGTGGGTCCCTCCCAAGTCAGGATATTCCATGATGCCAGGACACCCTTCAGCAGCTGCTCCCTCACTCCCATGTGCAGGGACTGAGTGCTGGATTGGGCTCCTTTCCCAGAACAGCTGAATCTCCAGGAATCCCCCATCCCTTGAGGACTATTCCAGGTAAAACAGTCCTGGAGCTTTTCAGGTGCAGCAGGGGCTGCGTCGTTCTAAGGCCCAAGTGTTTCCTGCACGTCCCTTATTCCCCCGGAGCTGGCAGCTGAAATTGGATGTTTATGGAACAAGGGGAAGTTAGGAACTGGAAGGAGGATTTGGGAAGCAAAGCCCTGCAGGAAGATCTCTGGCACCAGACATCCAGGAGCCACAGAAGCAGCACTGATCTTTCCAGGCTGGGTTTGGAGGGGCTTTAAAGGAAGTTCAGACCCTCTCCCTAAAAAGGAGACGTCCAAACATCAACATCCATGACTCAGCTCGTGCCTCTGGCTCAACCTGCCATTCCCAAAGAAAACCTGGAATGCCCTTGCAAACAGGTTGGGCTCCTTCATCACACGCTCTCCGTCTTTCATTCCGGGACTGATCACGGAATATTTTCAGAGGAATTTAAACCACCGTAAATCCAAACCCAAGGCAGCTCCAAAAGAAAGAAAGAAAGGGAAAACAAATAAATCCAATACCACCAGGAGAGAGGGAAAGATTTTTCCCCAGGCCACAAATTCTAAAGGTCCCAGACGAATTTATGACCTGGTGGTTAAACCAACGCTCCTGGAGTCCAGGATCCATCCTGGAACAAGCTGAGATGGATCCATGAGCTGTGTTTTGGGCAGGATGTTTTGCCCCCATTCCCTGTTGCATTGTCTCTAAAATTTCCCAAATCCCATCCTGATCATTCCCCCTCCTCTCCCTGCCTTAAAAGCCTTGCTTTGGCTCTGGCTGCAAGGAATAACAGAACGGAGAAGGGGAGGGAAAAGGGATCTCCATCAGCTGCTAAACATATAAACCTGCAGATTTATTTGGTAGGAATAATCCCTGAAGGAGAAACAGATCCAATACTTCATCATCCCACAAACTGCCCACATCTGTTCGGAGACAGCAACAGGCGGCCGGGAACACGTGCCAGGAGCGGCTCGGAGGCAACCTGTCACTGCTTCCCTGGATCCCACATCCCACTTCCCAGCCCAGAAATGGTTCTGGATGCTTCTCTTCCTTGTGGAAATTCCCTCGGCTTCTCCTGGGCTGCGGAGGTTGTGGTGGGGAAGTATCCCGGGACAGCCTGCAGAGTTCATCTCAGAGTCTGTAGTGGGATATACTGGAAATTTCCAAAAAAATCCAATGTGCAGCTGACTTTAACCTGGAATGGTTATGGAATTCTCTACCATAAGCACCAGGAAAAATATTTTCTCCGGTGGCTTCAGCCCTGGAGGTGATGGCACACAGTGCTGGGCGACTTCCCATGGGGAGCACAGTGCACAGCGCCCTAATTTTGGCATTTAATTAGGATTTCAGCTCTTTGGGAACCCAGAAATAAGGAATAACCCAGTGCCTCAGGGTCCTGAGTTGTTACAGGATCAGGATCTGCAGGACAAAATCCACCCTGCAGAGAGGCACTGAAATACACCCAAAATCAGCCAAATTTCGGTGGGTGAATCCCCTCAGCAGAGAAACCATTGAGGAATGGATGGAACTAGGTGCTGCCAGGCTCTCTGGGGGTTCCAGATTTCCAGGCCACTTCCCATGGGGAGCACAGCCCACAGCACCCTAATTTTGGAATTAATTAGGATTTCAGCTCTTTGGGAACGCAGAAATAGGATTCCCAAAGAGCTGAAATTTCAGCCAAATTTCGGTGGGTGAATCCCCTCAGCGGAGAATCCCATGGAGGAATGGATGGAGCCAGGTGCTGCCGGGCTCTCCGGGGATTTCCAGCACTTCCAGGCTCTCCCTGTTTTCCATCAGGGAAGGGAAGCAGGGCTGGATCCATGGCTGTCAAAGGGTGATTGTGGGGGTTTGGAGCAGGGCAGGGTGGAAGGGGCTGGCCCTGGAACAGCCTCCCCACGGCTCCCCTGCGAGAGCCACGCGGCTCCGTTGATTTTTCACACCTCATTAAGGAGGAAAACTCACCAGGCTGCCGGCTGACATTCCCGGGATCGCGCTCCCAACCGGCAAACAGCGTCTCTGTGTTCGGGCTCTCGTTATTTTGGGGCCCAGGCTCAGCTGGAAAAAGCTGCTTGACGAAACCGTCCCGAGAAATCTCCTCCCTGAAGAGTTTAATTGTCCAAGTTAATGCTCCAATAAAATCCCCAAGTCTGGGCTTTTGGTTTTCCAGAGGGGCATCCCGATCCTGCTTGGATCCGTGTGGAAGTGCAGCGCCTGGGCTGGGGACTGTCCCCTTTGCTGGGCACGGGGTGTGGGGCAGATTTGGGATTTCTGGCTCTGTGCCTGCAAAAAGGTGGATCCTGTGGGACAATCCACAGCCTGGTGTTACCTGGAATGTGCCCAGAGCAGAGTGGGCATCGACAAGTGGTGGAGAAAGCCATGGAAAATGGTGGACAAGGCCATGGAAAAGTGGTGGACAAGGCCATGGAAAAATGGTGGAGAAGTCCAAGGGCTGGAAATGTCTGGAAGAAGCAACTCAAGGGATGGTGTGAATGTCAAAATCCCTCCTTGAGGACTTATTTAAATATGTCCAACTTCACCCTGATTTTGTTTCTAGACCATGCCAGGATCTCTGCTCTGGAGTATTCACAGCACAATTTTGAACCACTAAATTAAATTATGAAGGCCTCACCACAAATTCTGATTAATTCATTCTATTTCCCATTTAATTAGAGTGACACGCAGCAAATAAACACTAAAAATGACAGGAAAAAAAAAAAAAGATGATTTGTGTGAACGTGTTGTGGCTGCATAAAATGGGCAGGTTTTCATTTGGCTACTTTTTAGTTCCTGGAGTGGGAGAACTGCAAATAAAAACACCCCAGGAAGCTCCAATTCTGGGTCAAAAGCCACAGTTTATGTCACAAACCCCTCAGGGGACGATTTTTGACGTGAGGAGCGAAACGGATAATTCGGAAAACACAATATGAGAGACTTAATGCAGATTTAGGATTGAGGAAATTAATTTTTTAAATGGGAAGCGATTTTTGGATAGAGTTGGATCCAAGAGGAGACACACAGATTCCAGGGGGAGAGGATGGAAATGACTTTTTTTTGTGTGTAGGATCATGTTACTGGTGGAAAAATTGACCTGCAGGGACTGAGTTCCTCCTTTGTGTCACTGACCATCTGCCAAGACCTGATTCTCTCTGGTTATTAAGGGTTCAAAATCCAAATGCTGCAAGGCCACGTTTAAACCTGAGCCTTGTGCACTGCCCAACTTCCTCCATATCCCAAACAAAAAAATCCTAAACCTGAACACATCTGGGACAGAAATGACGCCCTTTTTGAGGACAGCATTACAAAGCCCTTCAAAAAACCATCATGAAGCATTTTCAAACCTTCTCCATCAACCTGTGAAGAGCCCAGACTCTAACCACTCCATTCTCTTGGCTGCTCTAAAAGCTGCAGCATTCCAGGGAAATCTCAGCAGCGTTTCCTCTGTCTTGTCCTAGGAAATGGCAACACTTTGAGTTCTAAAGCCCTGCTAAAGGCCAGGAGATGCCTGGAGCTGATGCTTTGCGTTGGAACATCTCCAACTTGGAGCATTTTGGTGGCACAGACACCAAGCCAGGTCCTGTCTGCTTTTCTCTGTTCTTCCTTCTGCCCCTCTCGGGGTGGGATTCGATCCTTTGGAGGGGAGGTGGGTGCCAGCCGAGGTTTCTCCTTGTCACAGTGTGATTCAGATGAACTCGGAGGAGAATTCCTCTCAGCAGCCGCCTGGAATGTGTGGAGGAGGTTGGAGTTCAGGTTGGTTTTTTCACAAAGTCTTCCCTGGGTTTTTGTTTGGAAACCCCAAATTCAAATGAAAGATTGAGGACTGAGATAAAATAGATCTGAGATCCAGCTCAAGCTGATTTTGCTTTCACAAACCCCAAACCATCCTGGTTTGTTCTTCACAGAAGTGAGGGAGGAAACCCCCCAAACTTTCATCTGACCCCTCCTCAAAATTCTTTTGATGCTCAAGATAAAATGGAAGCGAGATTCCCACAATCCTTGGGGAAGAAGAGGCCTCAAAACAAGAGGTTCTGGCCCTGGATGGATGTGACCCAGCACAGCTTGGCAGCCCAAATTCTGAAGTCATTGATCCTGAGAAAGGCAATAAATCCCGTTTGACAGCTCAAGAAAACCCAGTCTGACCTTGGGCTTGGTTTTGATCCCACTGCTGCAGCTGGAGACCTGCAGGAGCACAAAAATGGCAGCTCTGAGCCAGCAGCCAACTGGAAAATGGGTGGAAAAAATCCATCCTGCTGAGATGGGGAATAGCAAAATGTCTCTTCAGGACAGTGGCATCCCTGAGATCATTGGCTGAATTTATTCAAAATCATAGAACCATGGAATCACTGAGGCTGGAAAAAAGTCTCCAGGAATACTGAGTCCAACCTGTGCCCAATCCCCACGTTGTCACCAGCCCAGAGCACTGAGTGCCACATCCAGACATTCCTTGGACACCTCCAGGGACGGGGACTCCAAACCTCCCTGGGAAATTCCAATGCCTGACCACCTTTTCCATGAAGGAATTCCTCCTGATGTCCAACCTGAACTTCCCCTGGTGCAGCCTGGGGCTTTTTCCTCTCCTCCTGTCCCTGTTCCCCGGGAGCAGAGCCCGACCCCCCCGGCTGCCCCCTCCTGTCAGGGAGTTGTGCAGAGCCACAAGGTCCCTCTTGAGCCTCCTTTTCTCCGGGGTAATTCCCCCCCAAGCTGCCTTTCCATAGGCAGTGGGAAGCCGGGAAAACAGCCCTGTCCCCTGTCAGAAACCCACAGAGTGTCCAACGGCAGTGCCTCCGGTGGGATGGAAAACGCAACATCTCCCAACAGGAACTGTTTACTTCTTCCTCCCACCACCTTGGGCTGTAACATCAGCAGCCAGCTCGGATTTTGGAAGTTCTCAGAAGCTCTGGAAGCTGCACAGGGTTTAGGACTGAACCTCGCCAGGCTAAAGGCACACAGCCCTGCAGGTCAAGGCCTTTTAAGGACTCTTTTATTGCAACTTTTGCAAATCCATGAAAAAAAAAAGGAAAACAGTCCTCCTGAAGATTGCACCTTTGAAACGACAGCTACCTACAAAGTTTCACCACAGTAGTTCAAAGTGTTGGAAAAGACACTTTTACATTTAGCAGGGAACAGCAGGTTTTAATCTATTGCGAGGTTTTTTCTCCTCAGCATGTTCCGAGTCTGTTCCATGAGTGTTATCTGTCCGGTTTCCAGGTTTTTATAATCCACTGGGGCCTGTGTAAATCTCAGGATTTCCTCTGCAGACTCGGCTCATGTTCCACAGCTGTGCTGGAACACATGTGTGAGGAAATTAGAAATGAAGTCAGCTGATCCAGCGTGGATTAGGATGAGGAGAGAGACCCAAGCCTTGCAGGCTCCATGGCCTGGCCAGAGGTCAGTGCCACCCTCTGGATCGTGGCCATGGTTGGATCAGTGTCCTCTCACAGGAGGAGTGACCTCTGCTCCCCACAGCCCTGCCCAGGGGACACCTGAGGTCTTTACTCAGAGGGTGGGGAGGCCCTGGCACAGATTCCCTGAGAAGCTGTGGCTGCCCCATCCCTGGAAATGTCCAAGCCCAGGTTGGATGAGGCTTGGAGCAACCTGGGATAGTGGAAGGTGTCCCTGCCCACGGCAACTAGATGACCTTTAAAATTTCCTTCCAACCCAAACCATTCCAGGATTCTATGGTTCTCTGATGGTTTTGCCCACCTCTTGCCCAACCAGTGGCAGGAAATTTGCGGCATCAGGAGGTGTCAGCTCAGAGGAGGCCACAGGTGGTTAACTGAGGTCGTGGTTCCATAAATACTTTGAACTGGATTCACATCCATCTGCTCCTGCTGCACTTGGTTCCCACAAATCTCCTCCAACTGGGAACCAGCAGCAGTCAATGGACCTTGCAGGATGCTCAGAAAGGGCAGGGTGATATTTGATCCCAAAACCTGCAAATATCCCACAAAACCAGTGCCAGCAGCACGGAGCCGACCTTGCAGGATGCACACCAAGGGCAAGGCAATGCTCAGGCCCAACATCTGTCCATGGCAAATACCTCTTGGGATGTTGGGAAATTCCCTCTCCCAACAGCTGTCCATGGCAGATATCTCTTGGGGTATTGGGAAATTCCCTGTCCCAACATCTGACCATGGCAGGTGCCTCTTGGGATGTTGGGAAATTCCCTGTCCCAACATCTGTCCATGGCAGACACCTCTTGGGATGTTGGGAGATTCCCTGTCCCAACATCTGTCCACGGCAGATGCCTCTTGGGATGTTGGGAGATTCCCTGTCCCAACATCTGTCCACGGCAGAAGCCTCTTGGGATGTTGGGAAATTCCCTGTTCCAGCATGTCTCTCTTGGCAAACCTTTCTCAGCCAGATGGAGAATCCTGCTCCATGTGCTCCATGGTGTCTGTGTGTTCCATGTTCTCCATGTGTTCCACATGCTCCATGTTCTCCATGTGCTCCATGTGTTGCATGTGTTCCACATACTCCATGTTCTCCACATGCTCCATGTGTTCCACGTGTTCCACATGCTCCACATTCTCCATGTGCTCCCTGTGCTCCATGTGTTCATATGTTCCATGTGCTCCATATTTTCCACATGCTCCATGTTCTCCATGTTCTTCATGTGTTCCATGTGCTCCACGTGTTCCACATGCTCCATGGATTCAATGTTCTCCATGTGCTCCACGTTCCCCACGGGCTCCGGCAGAGCGGTGCAGGGCTGAGCCCCTGGGGCTCAGGGGTTTATTTGATGCCCCCTGAGCTGTTGGGGGCTGTGGGGCCCTATCAAAGCCGGGCTTAGCGTGGGCTCAGACTAGGGGGGCCAGGCAGGGGTTAAGCGAAGCCCGAGGGCTCTGGCAGTTCGGGGCTGAGACTTTCCCTGCCAGCAAATCCCACTTCAGAAAGATTCCCCCCACATAGCCAACTTTTGGCCCTGGAGATGGGTTTGCCATGAAATCCCCACACTGGGTGAGTTCTACCTGCTTGAAGCTCTCCTCCGAATGCTCCAGGGCCGGGAGGGTCACCAGGAAGGGTCACTCCTTCCCTGGGAAGGATCCAGGAGCATCCCAGGAAACTGCTGTGGGATTTCTCAAGCCAAACCATTTTTTCATTGTTTTTTTTAGGCTATTTCCTCCCCCTGACAGTGCCAAGGAGCCCAAATTCCTATTTGCAGGACCATTTTCCACTCCTATTAGCCATGGGAAGCCTGGAAAAACTCTCCAGGCTTCCCAAAGATGGGAACACCGGGGAAAGGAAGGAAATCAAGGTAACTGCAGTGTTGAGCAGGGCAGAAGTGGCACCGCAAGAAGTGTGGACAGCTGTGGGTGAGCCCTGCGGTTCAATCACCCCCAGCAGGTAAATTCAATCAACTCCTCACCTGAACGGTTCCTCCCTTTTCCAGCACCTGGAGGATCACAAACATCCCTTTATCTCCGGATTGTCTCATGTGGAATTGGCAGCCGGGCTGCCTCCAAACGCCTGTGCAAAGTTGGAATTCCTGAAAGACTTTTCAAGGGGCGAGCGCTGCATTCCACGGTCTGGCAGCACCCCCGGCTCCACTCCTGGATCGGGAGACAAAAGGGAATGAGGCTTGGAGAGCGAGTTCCCAACGAGATCCGGGGATGTGACACCCGTGTGGCTGGAAAACCCCGCTCCTTTTCCTTTTAAAGGAGTTGGAGGAGCAAAAGAATGGGAATCTAGCCCAGGTTTCCTGCATATTCAAGCAGCATTTCTCCCTCTAGGCCATGGGCTCGTGCGCAGGGAAGCAGAACAAAGGGAAAACACAACGGCTGTGAACTGGGATGAACTTCCAGCCAAAGTTAGGAGAAGGAATTCCAGCTCTCGGGAGCTGCTTGGTGTGGTGGCCACCGGTCCTGACTCCTGGCCAGCTCAGCTTTATGTGGATCTGTAGCCAATAAATTCCTGCCCTGAACTCCTGGTGGGCTCTGGTGCCAGTTTGGGAAGGGTGGTGGAGCTGGTATGACACTCCTGTGTCCAGCTGTTCCTGGGTTTGGAATCTGGCTGGAATAAGGTTTGGCATCCACATGATGTCACCAGCGATTGAGGGTTGAAGGTGCCTCCAACAGGGAATGTTCGGTTTCTCCAAGGGCAAACACAGCAATTCTGTGCAAATACTGCTCCAGACAGGAAGATTTTGGAGGAAATAGAGCTGGACTTAATCCTTAACCAACATTCCTGCTTGTGTGGAGAAGGATATCCCAAGGGAATTTCCCATGATCTTGGTAAGAAACAACCCTGAGCTCCAGAACGTGGTTTCCTACATGGATTTCTTGCCCTTTTGAGGCTCTAATGTCTCAGGAGGTGCAAGCTCTGCCTCCATTTTCCTCCCGGATGAAGCTTCCGCACTAATGGGATTTTCTGTCTCTTACAGGGATTTTTGAGGAATGTCACCTTGCTCAAAGGAAATCTTGCTCTGGGAAATCAGGAAGCAGTTCTCGAGCAGAGAAGGCTTGGCAGAAGTGGCTGTGAGCTTCCCAAAAGCTGGGATGGAGGGGCTGGGCAGCTGCTCACACCCTTGTGTGGAGCTTCACCTGCTGCTGGAAGCCAGAGAGGGGCTGGAAAACTCCTGGAATTGGCGTCCTGGGGTGCTTTTGCCTCACCCACGAGGCTCCAGGCACAGCTGTGGGACACGGGATTGGCACATCCATGGGGGAAAAGTCCGTCTTGAAGCTTTAGAAGCTTCCAGCAGCTTTGCTAAACCAGGACTGGCAGCTGTGGGAAAAGTTTGGAGAGATTCCCTACTTTCCCTCCACCTGTTTGGCTCTTTGGCCCTGGTAGGGTGAGGAATCTCCATGCGCGCCATTGGATTTATGGAATTTCGGTGGTTCACAGGCAATCCCTGGATGCTGAGACGGGTTCGGAGTGCGTGACCCCCTAACAGGGCTCTTCCTCCCACCTCTGCTCCGTGGGAGGCCCAATCCATCCCCATCCCTGCCCCGTGGCCCCATCCCTGTGGCAGATCCGGGCGGCTCGCGTTCCGCATCCCGAGGATCCCGGCTCGCTCCGTGCTTGTTGTTCCTCCCAAACCACCCAGACTGCAGCCAGATGTCCTCCCTCAGATCCAGCTGTTCCGGGGGAGGGAATTGCAGCTCCCAGCTGTTTGTCCCCGCTTCCCTGCCAGCGGGGCCGCCGGGGTCAGCGCTCCCTCATCCATCTCTGTCCGGAGAGCTCCGTTAGCACGGACCTGCTGCTCATTCCCTCTTGGAATTCAGCTTGGGTTTGTCCGAAGGAGCTCGGGCAGAAAGGACCTTGGGAAAACTCCTTCCCTCCATCCCAATATCAGTATCCTGCAGGACAGGATAAGGGGTGACACTGCTGAGCTTCCTTTTGGTGCGAAAAATTCCTTGGAGCGACTCATCGTGGCGCAGAATTCCTGCTCATCCCACCTTCCCTCCCTCCCTCTGTCCCACCTTTCCCTGCATTCCCATCCCAAGTGAAGCTTGGGGCAGTGGATGGAACCTTAATCCTGGGCTGGGATCCAGTAGCTTGTTAGGATTAATCCCATCCTGCCCTCTCTGTGTTGTGTGGCCTTGGGCAAGGCAGAGATCACCCCTATCCTGGCTTGTAAAACAGGGATGACGATCCCGCCTTTTCCCACCTCCCTCGAGCATTATTAGATAATGCTTTGAAAACACTTGGGGAGTGAAAGCCCAATCATTGGAAAATCCAAACAATCCCAGCCCTCCTCGGGAGTGGGAATGCAGCAAAAGTGATTCCCAACAAAGCAGGAGCCACTAAAATGTTGGGAAATTTGTGTGAGTGTGTCCGAGTGGGCAGGAACAGCAGTTTGAGCTCAGCTTAACTTGATTCATGTGGGTTTTGACTCAGATTAGCAGAGCTTAAAGGGAACAAGGCTCCTATTTCTGCTCCTGATTCCTAAGCTTGGGTGGGATTTTTTCCCTATTTTTTTTCGCTCCTGCTTTTCCTTCCTCAAACCACCTCTCCCGGATCCTCATTATGTTCTGGAAGTTTTGGGTGTGCTGGTTTTTATCTTTCAGCCCCAAAGTGTGGCTCATCTTCCTTTATTTCAAACCAAAAGCCAAACTCAGGGAAAAATTCCCTGTTTTTCCTTTTTTTTTTCAGACACACACAATGCATTCCCCCTGCGGAAAAGCAGCAACACATCTGGAGAGCGTTTTCCAAGGAATTATCAGAACAGTGTCCTCAGGTTCGTATTTTTATGTGCCACACATTAAAAATCACTGAGGGGAGGGGGAAACGCATGAGAAATATTAAAAAAAAAAGCAGCAAATTAAAAAAAATAAATAAAATCCAAATAAAGCAGAGTTTCCATTTGGGAAGGATGGGAAGCAGTGATCTTATGGAGGAGTTTGCAGCTGGAAAAGATGTCATTTGTTGATTTAATCCTGTTTTTTTTCCTTGGAGGCACATTTGGGAGCAAAGGGGATCCGTGTTTTAGGCTAGGCTGAGGATCCTTGGGAAAGGCAGAGTGTGGATGTGCAGGGATTGGGATTCTTCCTTGTGGAAGGAGCCCTGCGTGGCTCTGTCCCTGAGACTGCCGAGATACCAAATCTTACAGATCCCCTAGGAATGGATCTTTGGAAAATCTTGGTTGCTAAACCTCTACAATTTCTGGGAATTGTGTAGAAGAACTTTGACAGTCTCGAAATGGAGTTCATGGATCCCTGCTCTCCATGGAAGGGATGCAGGGATATCCTGGATGCACGTGGGCACAGATATCCCTCATTTTGGGACACTCCAAGCATCAAGGTGCTGTTCCATAAGGAAAAACAATTCCTGAAGAGCCCAAACAAGCAATAAACTCCAAAAAATGCTCTCAGTAAATAAATTGTGACCCCAAATCTGTTGCTTCCTGCCCTTCCTTTCCATGCATCCCTTGATGAGCTGCACTTGGCAGGTTCAAAAGCACCTGAATTCCTTTATTGGCTCATTCCAAGGGGATATAAAGCATTCCTGGGAACCAATGGGAAGCAGGATCCTAAAAGCCATGGTGACGGCTGCATTCCGAAGGCAGAGAGACAAAGGAATGGTAGAATAATCTGGAGTGAAATAAAGATTTTAATAGGAAAACCGAGTCTTCGGAGAGTGAACATGATCCAAAGCAAACCAGACCTTTATTTGGGAATCTGGGAGAGGGAGGAAAAAAAAATCCTCTCATTTTTTCCCCCCTAAACCAAATTATTCCTCACGGAGCAGTTTCGGATCTGCTGCTAAATTATTAAACTCCTTCTCCGGGGACAAGAGATCAAATAAACATCCAGCATTCCATGGTTTTTGTGTTTCATAACCGAAGGAGGTTTGGGTGAATGGAAAAGCAGGCTGGCCATGGATAACCGGGCAACTGGAATAAAATCATCGGATGTTTGGGAATGCTGAGGAGATGTGGAGCCCTCGATAAATCAACAACATAAAACAACAGCGAAAAAAATCATTTTATTGGGATCTGGATGCCAAGATTTTCCCAGT
Source organism: Pachycephala philippinensis (assembly GCA_013397055.1). Classification (NCBI taxonomy): domain Eukaryota; kingdom Metazoa; phylum Chordata; class Aves; order Passeriformes; genus Pachycephala; species Pachycephala philippinensis. The sequence continues at coordinate 267,745 of VWZT01016009.1, forward strand.
CTGGAGGAAGTTGGGTTCCAACACATTGGATGGAGGAGGTGAAGGATTTGTCTGTGACTGAGGGAGGCTAAAAGGGACAAAAAGTTGGGAATGGATCCGGGATTATGTCATGGATCAGGGCAGATTTGGTTGGACATGTGGGAAGGAATAGCCAAGGAAGGAGTCCAGCACGAATGGGATCCTCCAGACCGGCTGGGAGGGATAGGGTGGAAAATCCCCCCAGGACCAAGAGCCGGAGGAAAACCCTCTGGCATTCAGGGATGGGAGATATTCCGTGCCCTAATCCCAGCATCCTCACACTTTTCCTGGTCTAAATCGGCTCTTCCCAATCTCATTTCCATGCCTGGAGTTTGCCGGTCTTGGATGTCAGGGAGAAGAAGGTGGGAATTTCAGGTTTTCCTCTTCAAACAGAGGAAATTTCATCCCTTCTTCTGGTCCAGAGGATCCATCAATCCATATCTTTTTAGGGAAAAGCCCTTTCCAAGCTCTCCACACTCCAGGATTTTATGATTTTCCACTTTTACTCTCAAGTGGGTCAGGGTCAGCACCAGCACTTGGCCAATTTGGAATAAATTTTCCACAAAATTCCCTTTCTCCTTTGTTTTCCACAATCAGGAAATTCTCTTTTCACGGATATGCAACCGGGAAAAGGAAACACAAAGGGAAAATCCATAGATCTGGAAGGAATATTTGAGTTTGAGTTTTGGCTCCCCAAATATTGAAGTAAAAATCAGGGAAATGGGATGGAAAAGGAAATTTTCCACGGCTCGTAGGCTGAGTCGAACAGATTGTGTGAAAAGTCCTGGGATGAAGCAGCACTTTTCGATCTGGAATCAATCCTGGCAGGAAGTGGAAACATTTGCCATGGAGTGGGAAACAACACATGGTTGTTGCATTATATTTACCCAATAAAGTCCCTTTTTTTCATGTAGGATTGGAAAAAAAGGCATTTAATAAAAGAAGGATGCTAGGAATGCTTTTCCAGTTTAACAGGGAGAGATGAGGAATATCATTTTCCATTTTCTCAGGATTTTAGCAGGTAGGGAATGATCCTTCCATGATGCTTCTCAAACCACCACACTGTGTTAGAAAAAGAAACAAATATCCCGGATTTTGCCTTAGGATGCTCTGCTGAGGGGAAATATTCCTCCTGTATCCACACTGCAGATCCCAAACCATTCCATGTGCCATTCCCATGGAGGAGAGAGCCCCTGGACACCTCGGAGCTGAACATTCCCAAGTGCTCCCGCTGCCAGGCTGGGGGAGAAGCGCTTGGGAAGCCGGGCTGAATTCCCAGCTTTGATTGCCACGTGTGTGGGATGTCACAGGAGGAGCGTGGGCAGGGAAGCGATGGAAGGAGCGTTCCCACCTCCACATGGCATTTCAGAAGGAATCAGACCCTGCCGGGAAGGAGAAGGACCTGCTGCCGAGGGTTGGGGTTGTGTAACGGGATGGAAGCGCCGCGGGAACGCGCAGGGATGCGGGATGTGGGATGCGGGATGTGTCACCCCCTGCTCCCACACGGGGCTCTGGGTGAGGATCTTGCTGGATCCGGGGCTGATCCATGAGGAATGGCATCATCCCAGCCAGCCATTGGATGTGGTCACAGCACAGGGGCCGTGAGCTGTTCTGTTGGGCAGGAAGCTTTTCCATGCAAACCTTGGGAATTGTCTCCATGAAGGTGCCTTTAGGAGCACCAAGTGTGGCTGGAGCTCTCCCAAAGCCTCTCCTTTGCTGGGATGCTGCCTGTGGGGGAGCCATGAGCCCACTTGTGCAGGGGTTTAGAATCCCAGAATCCCAGAATCCTTGAGGTTGGAAAAGCCCTCCAAGGTCATCAAGTCCAAGCTGTGCCCGATGCCCACCTTGTTCCCAGCCCAGAGCACTGAGTGCCACATCCAGGAATTCCTTGGACACCTCCAAGCCTTCCTGGAATCCAAACCTTCCTGGGCAGTTCCAAGGCCTGACCACCCTTTCTATGGAGAAATTCCTCCTGATGTCCAACCTGAACCTCCCCTGGCCCAGCTTGAATCCTTGGATTTCTCAGACGTGTCAATGGGTGAAAGCCCTGGAGGGAATTTCCCAAGATGGGGACTGGGGAATGGAAGGGGTGTGGGTGATCTCTGGCATGACCATGGGAATGTTAACATCATCTCATTCCACCTCTGCCATGGCAGGGACACCTTCCACTATCCCAGGTTGCTCCAAGCCCCATCCAGCCTGGCCCTGTACACTTCCAGGGATCCAGGGGCAGCCACAGCTTCTCTGGGCACCCTGTGCCAGGGCCTCCCCACCCTCACAGGGAAGAATTCCTTCCCAATATCCCATCTATCCCTGTCCTCTGGCAGTGGAAGCCATTCCCTGTGTCCTGTCCCTCCATCCCTTGTCCCAAGTCCCTTTCCAGCTCTCCTGGAGCCCCTTTAGGCACTGGAAGGGGCTCTGAGGCCTCCCTGGAGCCTTCCCTTCTCCAGGCTGGATAATCCCAGTTTTCCCAGCCTGGCTCCAGAGCAGAGGAGCTCCAACTCTCTCATCCCCTTCACATCTCCCACAGGGGCTCACCAGTGGAGTCCATTTCCAGGGAAACAGCACCAATCCCTTAATTTTTGCTGCTCAGAGCTCGTTTCCACAGAAACATTTAGGACACCGACCCTGGAGGACTTTCTTCCCTCCGTTTTCACTTATCCCATTCCTGATGGGAATTATCACAACCCAGAGCAGCTCAGACCTTCCCAGTGTCCTGAGCATTCCCAAACCAGGTAAATCCAGCTGGGAAAAGGATCAGGATTTAAACCAGAGGACAGTTGTGCCTATTCCTCCTCATTTTTAACCTTTGCCTGCTGGAAAACCTCTCCGTGGTGTCTGGGAAGGGAGAGACAACTGGAGACCAGGAAAAAACAACTTTCCTTTTCTCGGAGTGCCTGCAGCTGTCAGCTGAACCCATTCCTGCCCTCTCCACAACAACAGCTGGAGCAGCCAAAAATGGGATGCTGGGCATGGAGCAGAGCTCCTGCAGGGATCATTTACAGCCAGCACCTCGCAGATGCCACTTCCGTTAAAAAATAGGAAAAAACACCCCACAGATGGAAAAATTATTTGCCTGACATTGGGAATTCTTGTTGTTACATGACCCCCGCCATGTGTTGCGCTGGAAAAGGCGGGAGGGGAAGAAAAGGGAAACTGGAGGAAGGAAAAATTCTCCGTGAATTTGCTTTTCACCTGTTGTCTCAGGCTGGGGATGTCTGCGCTGGTGGGGGAAAGATTGGGTTTGACTCCAAGGATTTGTTCCCCAGAAATATTTCCAAAAGGATGGAAATTTCTCGCCAGCAATTGGGTTTTTTGTTTGCTGGCTCATGGAGTGAAGAAATTGGGTGTTCTTCCCTAGGAAATCCCATTCCAGCTCAGCTTGGAGTGAAGGAAAATTTGGTAACGGGCTCTGATCTGTTTGCTCCTGGTTATCCAGGGAATGTCTGTCTGGGAATAGGGGGATGGAACAGAAATCCTGGCACAGGGAGGATCCCGTGGGCCACACACCTCACTCCATCCTGGCTGCATCCAAACCTGCAGAAGCATGGTGGGATCCCAAAATCCTGACACACACAGAGCCACAGAGCTGGGATGAGGATGTGGGGAGTCTGCATGGATAAAGCATCACTAAAACCTTGGATATCAGGGAAAGGCTCTGTGGTGGGGCACTGACCAGGCTTCCCAGGGAATGGTCACATTCCCAAGGCCACCAGAACTCCAGGAGCCTTTGGACAACTCTCAGGATGGGATCGTTGGCATGCCCTGGGCAGGGCCAAGAGCTGGATTTGATGATCCTGATCCCTTCCAATCCAGAATATTCCGTAATTCTATGAAAATATCCCTTCCACCAAAGGAATCATCAGCCTCTTTCCCTGCCGTGGGGATATCCATAAGATTTGGGGAGATACCAATATAATTTGTGAAGATATCAATATAATCTGTGAAAACATCGATGTGGTTTGTGAATACATCAACATGATTTGGAGAGATATCAATAGAATTGTGAAAATACCGATACGAATCGTCAATATCCTGGAGGAAACGTTCCCAGGATTTCTCAGCCGATGCTACCCAGGTCCAAAGTTCCTGCAAATGCTGATTAGTTCCAGCCCTGCAGCTGATTAATCACTGCCTCCCCTCAGAGCTGCAGCTCTTGTCAACATTTCAGGGCTTTGTCCGGGGCTTATTTCCAGCATAATCTACTTAATCGGAGCTGCTCCCTTCCCGCATCCCCGGAGCCTCCGGCTGGGGCTCCTCTGCCACATCCACGTTGGAGCCGGAGCCTCTCCCAGCTCCAGGAGTGAGAGCAGAGTGGCCAAAAAGTGGGGACAAAGTGGGGACAGGAGCACGGGTGGGACAGAGATGGGGAGGAGATGAGGGGGCTTTGAGGGGAGATGGAGCCAGAGCCTTCCCAAGGATGAAATGGCAAGAGAGAGGGGAAAAGAGGGGAAAAGAGGGGAAAGGGGGGAAAAGGAGGGGAAAGAGGGGAAAAGGGAGGAAAAGAGGGGAAAAAAGGGAAAAGAGGGGAAAAGTCCTGGCACAGGGGCACAGGAAAGGTGTGGATCCTCCATCCTTGGAGCTGGTTGATACTCACCCAGGTAAAGCCCTGGCATTTCCTCCTCAGCCTCTTTTAGGGCTGGATTAGGGACCTGCAGGGTCTCTTCAGACCTGTCTAAGTGTGACACTGGGCTTTCCAATTTCCCATGATATTCCAAAAATCTGGAAGCTACAAAACGTGTGTCCAAGCCACCAGGATCAGGATGACAACCCTGGAACAGGGGACAATTCCCTCCCCTCCTCTTTGTCCTCCCCTTCCATCCACAGGAGCGTGGCATCAGTCCCCCTCTGATTTGGGGCATTCCAGGTTGAAATTTCAACATCACAGACCTGGATTCACTTCCCAGATCCCAATGCTGCCCATCCATCCCATCTCCCCCTCAATCCGAGCGTGGGAAGCCGCGCAGCCCCACATCCCCTGCCTCCAAAGCTTCCCGGAGCCTCGGGCTGCTCAGCAGGGGTGGGAAAAGGCGGGCGAGTGCGAGGGAGGAGGGAATTTTGCTTGGAACTTCAGCCTCCCCATTAAGAGCGAGCGGGAAGCTGTTGCTGGTGGGAGAATGTTCCCGGTGACAGGTCCTAAAATAATTGTGGAGGTGACATGAGTGAGCGACACCGATAATGAGCACGAGTTGGTGGAGCTGCCATCATTTGCTGCACAGCTCCGTGGTCCCCAAGGAGGCTCCGCCGCCCCCGCCGCGCCTAATTTAAGAGAAAGTTTGGGAGTTCGACTTCACCCCGAGTGGAGCCGCCGTGCTCCAACTTTTCCCGTTCCTCTGGTGGAAGATAAACATTAACTCTTGGCTGGTTGAGGGTGGGATTTAATTCCCAGCTAGTTTTTAGTCTATGGGAAAACATAACTCCATGGTGACTCTCTCAGTGTCTGATGTGCCCACTGTGGTGTCCTCAGCCATCGGGATGATCCCGAAGGAGTTCACCCTTTTTTTGGCAGATCGGGGATCATTTCCAACATTGGAAGGGGCAAATGTCACTTCCAAAGGGTCCTTTTGCTTGTGGCTTTCAGGCAGTTATGGTGCAAATATTGGGAAGAGGACTGAGGCTCAGGAAAGCTGAGCGTGGCCACAGGGAGGGATTTTTGTCAGGATTTGAAGCACGTGGAAACATCCCTGTATTCCCTTGGATTTTTTTCCCAGCTCTGGAAGTTTAGATTAAATGCTTTGGGAGGAACAAATCTCTCTGGATTCGGAGTGGAGCTGGATCCTCTCTCTGAATAAATGGAGAAGACCTTTGGGGTGTGATGGTTTCATTTAGAGGTGGCACCTGACGTTGGGCTGAAATGATCCCAACCTTATCCAGTCTGGGAATCTCCAAGATTTTGGGCTAGGATCCATGAAGGATTTGGGCTGTGGACCCAAACTCCAAGCTGGATGTGAGGCTCCCACCCTGGAGCCTTTGGGAAGCTCAGGATACAAAGGGAGGAATTGCTGCTTTATCCCACACCGAGGAGAGAGAAATTCAGCTCCAAGTTCCTCTTGCACCAAATCCAGTGGATCATTCCTGTTCTTCCCTTGTGAACTTCCCAGTGAACTTCCATTTGTGCCTCCAGGAACAAGGATTTCCCATGATCCTGGGAAAAAAGCTTACATTCTGCTGCAGAAATCAGCTGGATCTTCAGGAGCATCTCTCTGGGTTTTCCCACGATTTTAAATCCAGACAAGCACAGGGAGTTCCTGTTTGTGCTGTTCCAGCAAGGACACCCCATTCCCTCCCTCCTGACATTCCGTGACAGCTTGGAGCAGGTTAAAGAGAGGAGAAAAAGTTGGGATGAAGGGATGGGAAGCAGCTGGAGGAGGGACACCAGGACTGCAGGATTTGGAGAACTTCCTCTGAGTTTTCCTCCTCAGCCCCTGAGATCCCTTGAGCTCCAATTCCATGGGATGTCCCCTGCCCTCTCCGTGCCCAAATCTTTCCACCACACCACTCAAATCCCTGCTAAATCCCAATTTCTGCTGGAATTACCCATATTCCAACCCCTCCCGAGGAATTAAAGCTTCCCAATGTTATCATTCCAGATAATTTATACTTTTCCCCTAAACTAATTAGGTCACTAATTTTCTGACCCTTTCCTTTTCATCTGGGAACTCATTTTCTGGAGAGAATTCCAAGCTCCCTCCTACTTTTCCTTCCTGCATGTTTCCTCCAGAGCATCCTAATTAATGATCGTCAGCTTCAACGCCTCCAGATTATTGCAAATGAGCGATGCCTCCCTAATTAACGACATCTCAATCACCTTATCAACCTTTGCCATTGCCAGACAATCTGCACGGAGAGGATTCCTTCCTTTGGGAAGCTCTCCGCAGAAATGAGGGATGGTTTGGAATGAATCCCTCTCTGTCTGACACGTGTTCTCCCCGTGTTTATCCCAAACACCCCATTTAGAGATAACATTATCAGCAAAGGTGTTATCAGGGCAGGTTTCCTTCTTTATCACCTGGTACAGGTGTCAGGGTTAACACAGCTCAGGGATCCTTGGGAATCATTGGATTTGCTCTCCTTTTCCTGGGATAATTGCAATTAATCCCACTGATTGTTTTCCTGCTGCAGATAAGGAGCAACATCCACGCGGGGCTGGCATCTCCAGGCCCCACATTCCAGAAGGTTTTTCAGGGCAAATCTGGGAAATATTATGGATCTTTATTCCCCTCTAGTGGCATATCCACAAAATCCATCGGAATATCCAAAGTGCTTCTTCCGCAGGGATCAGTGAGGTTTTTTATTATTTTTTGCTTTCAAGTCCAAATATCCAGGTGATATTTGATTATTAAATGGATAATTGATATACCAGGGGTGGAGGAGGTTTTCCAGCTGCCACTTTTTTCAGGATGGGAATGGGAATCACAACATGTCCTGGAAGAGATTTACCTGTCACTCACCACAGGATAAAATCAGGAATCGTTTGGAGTCAGAGAATTAACGGGAAGAGGAGCAGCTTGGGAGAATCAGCATCACCTGCCTTGAAGGTGCTGGGAGAGCAACTCGATCCCAATCCCTGGATGGAAAAATGGGATTGAGGGGCTCCCAGGGAGGAATTTGCTGAAGGGAAACTACTCTGGGACTGATGTGACTTTTTATCCCACAGGAGAAGGAGGCTGAGCCCATCTGAGCCTCTGTGTCCCCATTGGTGGGTCTGGGAGACGGGACTGGGATTCAGGGTTGGGAATGCTCCTGGAATGTCCAGCTGGGCCCGTTTGGATGGGCTCACCCTCTAAAGCAAACCTGGAAAAGGAGAGAGATGTGGAAACCCAGCAGAGATGGGAGAGAGGGAATAAAATCAGTGGGAAAAGTCCTGATACCTGTGAAATGTAAAATGTTCCTCTTTTTTAAGGTTTTGTTGCAATTCTGGTTGACTCCAGAATTCCCCAATTTCCAGCTTTGGCTTTGATTCCTCCAAGAAAACTGAAAGAGAAAAGCTCATGGCACCTCTACTTCCCTTGGGAAGAAAAACAAATAAAATCCATTTTTTTGGCTCCGGGGTCAGCACCTACTGAAGATTTCCTTTAAAAATCTAATAAACTATGGAATTAACAGCAGAATTTCCTTAGGAATTGTTTTCCTAAAATACAAGAGTGGCCTCTAGTGGTGCCATCTCCTGAGTTGTCCTTCCCAGGATATGGAAATCAAGTGTCCAGGCTTATTAATAAGTAATAAAACATAATTAGGAGACAATTTAAGAACTCTTTTGGGAACTCAGCCCTCTTTTCCCAATAGTTTTTCTGCTCCTTATTAATCCTGAGCTCCCCCAGCCAACCTTACACCCAAAATTAGACTAAAAATTTGGGGAATTTTAAATTTGGGATATTTGATGCTCTTACAGTGGGAGATGAAGTTAATCCTGAATATATTTTTTTTAAATAAATTAAGATTTGGAACAAAGTTTTATTTAAAACAATCCAGTGATGACTCCTCCTGTTATTCCATCATTTCTCATATTCCTCATCCCCCTCAGGAAACCAGAGATTCATCCCTGCTTTTGTTGGTCCCACTGGAAAGCTTTTCCTGCTGTTAATGTGAGGTGGAAAAGTAGGAAAAAAAGCCTGGACATGGATAAGAACAGATCAGAGCATTTGGGGAAAAAACATTCCCCAAGGTTTAGACAGCAATTACCACCCTGAAGGGATTTATTCCACTTTATTTCTCAGAGCCTGGTGGGAAAATCAACAGAAAAATGGATGGGCAGAGCATCCCAGGAAAACTGTGTGTCCTAAATTCCAAAATCCCATTTTCCCAGGTGTCGGTGGCTTTTTTTTAGTGTCTGGGCAGGGAGAAAATGGCACAGGCTTGGTTCGAGGTCTGGTTTGGGGCCTGGTTTGGGGCCCGGTTTGGGGCNCCTGCTTTGGGGCTTGCTTTGGGGCTTGCTTTGGGGTCTGTTTTGGGGTCTGCTTTGGGGTCTGGTTTGGGGCCTGCTTTGGGGCTTGCTTTGGGGCTTGCTTTGGGGTCTGTTTTGGGGTCTGCTTTGGGGTCTGGTTTGGGGCCTGCTTTGGGGCTTGCTTTGGGGCTTGCTTTGGGGTCTGTTTTGGGGTCTGCTTTGGGGCCATCTCCAGAGCCCAGCTGCAGAGTTTTCATCCCAGCACTTACAGAGGGTGCTGTAAAGTCACTTTTTCCCAGGATAAATCCCCACATCCCACCTCTGCTCTCCCCTCAGGAATGCTCTGAGCCCGATTCTCCTTCGTCCACCAGCAGCTTTTGATTCCCACCTGAACAGACAAACCCTGCCAGAATAATTGATTTTAAAGCATTGAGAGACCACTTTTGGGAGTGGTGATCAGTGCCAGCTCTCTCCAAAGCTGTGCCGATCACTCCAGGGGATTCTTTGGATTATTTCTGGTTTATTTCCCACTTTTTGCTGCCAACTTCAGCCCTGGCTTTGTGCAACCGCCTGGAAATACAGCAGGAAGGGAAATTATGATAAATAACGGTGCCAAAAAAAAAAAAGAGAGAATGATTTGAGCTGCTCTGGAGGTTTGGGTAAAGCAGCAAATCCCACAAATGCCTTTTAAAACTGAGGGAAAATGGCTGGGTGAGGATGGTGCTTCCTCTCAAGGATTTATCAGGAATCTACCAAAAGCATCACTTATTTCTAGTGAGAGTCCTTCAATCAAAGGGGGGAAAAAGGTGGGAAGAGTAGCTGCATAAAAATCCTTTCTGGATTTATAGAAACGTTTGTATCTGGCTTTAGGGGCTGAAAATTGGCTTTTTTTTCCTTGAGGATGGATCTGTACAAAGGAAAATCCAGTGGTTATGTTGTGCTGTTCCTTGTTCCTCGCATGTCCCCGCATCACAGGGAATGACTGCCCAAACCAGAGCAAACCCAGCCCAAACAGCTGCAGGACAATCCTGGGAATTATGGCAGAAACCTGCTGGGAATTATGGCAAAAACCTGCTGGGAACTATGGCAGAAACCCCCTGGGAATTATGGCAAAAACCTCCTGGGAATTACAGCAAAAACTTCCTGGGAATTATGGCAAAAACCTCCTGGGAATTCCATCAGAAACCCCCTGGGAATTATGTCAGAAACCTGCTGGGAATTATGGCAGAAACCTGCTGGGAATTATGGCAAAAACCTCCTGGGAATTATGGCAGAAAACCCCTGGGAATTATGTCAGAAACCTGCTGGGAATTATGGCAAAAACCTCCTGGGAATTATGGCAAAATCCTCCTGGGATTTATGGCAAAAACCTCCAGGGATCTACGGCAAAAACCTCCCTGAACTGGCAGAGCTGTGGGAGGAATAGTGGGAATTCATGGCCAGCTCTGCTCCGGACCAGGCAAGGGGAGGAAATTCCTTAGGAAAGCACAAGAGCCCCATTTTATAATCATGGAATGGGAATGGTTTGGGTTGGAAGGGACCTTAAAGCCCATCCAGTTCCAACCCCAACACCTTCCACTATCCCAGGCTGCTCCAAGCCCCATCCAACCTGGCTTTGAACATTCCAGGGATCCAAGGGCAGCCACAGCTTCTCTGGGAACCTGTGCCAGCACCTCCCCACCCTCACTGTAAAAAACTTCCTAATATTTCATCAAAATCAAACCCTTTATAGGTCAAACCCATTCCCTGCTGTCCTATCAAGAATTCCTGGTTTTGGAAGTCTGGAACTGCAGGCCAAGGTGCCCTTGGCTCCCTGGCAGTGAGTCGTGGCAGGGAAAGCTGTGCCCTCCCTGTGCTCCACCAGCCGTGTCCCAGCTCCTTTTCCTCGGGAGCACAATGATCTTCCCTGACCTTCCCGCTCAAGCTGTTCCCACAAAAACGGGAGCTTCACAAAGCCCCTTTTGCGCTGAGCCTTGCAGCTGGTTTGGGAAATTTACTCAGGAAAAGTTCCTTCAGGAGCGCTGGAGCAACTTGGAGTCTCCCGGGATTCTTGGTGCTCTCAGGAATTTAAAATGGCAAAAAATTAAATACAAAATCCAAGGATCTTTTGGGTTGTTGGGGAAGGTGAGCGGGGTTTGTGTCCTGTTCCAAACCCTCCCTGAGATGGTGAAATCACATAAAATTATTCCCAAAAATTGCCTGAGGATCCAGGAGGCCGGAAGGGAATGCAGCTCCCTAGGAATAAACCCCATCCTGGTGCATCTGGAGCTGTGGGAGCCTCGGGTGTGTCCTCTGGAGGGACAGGGAATGAGGGGACACAATTCCAGCAGGGAGCTGTGGGATTATCCCAGGGCACCTCCCGTGCTGCTGCCCGGCACTGAGCATCCCACAGCGCTCTGAATCCAGTTTGCAGGAATTCATGAATTTTGCAGGAATTCCCTGGGATTCCAGCCTCTGGAAAAAGACAAATACAGAATCAGCCTTCGTTATTTTATTGGGAATGCCAGGGGGGAAGAGCTGGGCTTGGAATATTTTAAATCCATGTGAAGCACAACCGATGGTGCCCAAAATTCCAGATGAGGCTCAGCTGGGATAAAAACTCTCAAGGATTAAATCAAACATCCCAAGCACCAACAGCAAATCCCACATTCCCGTTGTTTGTGTTACAAATTTAGACCACAAGATCCTTGGAGAAGCTCCGTGGTGAAACCTTTGTTTACCTGGATTTTCCCTGCTCCAAAGTCCAGGAAATCATGAGGAGGTTTTATAGCTGTGGAGCCATTCCCACTTTTCCTGTCTCTCCAGCTTCCCTGCAGCCTCTCCAGACACTGGAGGGGGCTGAGGTGTCCAAACCTTCCCTTTTCTAGGGGAATATCCCCAATTTTCTCAGCCTCTTCCCTCCTACCTGGATATGGCTGAATTCCTTCTTTTTCACACTGTCCCTCTCTTCCCAGGATTTTCCATCCCTCATTTTTCCACACTGATTTTTGTCCTTTTTTTTTTTCTCCCGCATGGACAAAATCCCAGCTCTAGAAATCAACTGTGTAAACAGGAATATCCTTCCCTGAATGGGATCATTCTTCCCAAAAATAAAGCTGTCATTCCAAGAGGCAGAAATCCTGTTTATTCTGGAGTCACCGGCACTGGTTACATAAAGCCCAGACTAAATTAAAAGCTCCCATTTACTCCATTCCTGGCCCAGTTTTCCAGGTTTTCAGACCCCCAAATCCTCTTTTTTCTTCAGTTAAATCCCTGTTTTCCTCTCCATGTGTGGAAGCTCCCAGCAGCAGCCTCACTCCACTGTGGAATCAGAGATGTTCCCACTCTAATCCCAGATTTTTTTGGCCTTGGAGAACTTTGTTTAAAAACAGGGGATGAAAAATTGGGAGAAGAAATGTGTCAGCCCCAGGAAGAGCTTTCCCAAAACCCCACACCGGGAATCCAGCTCCCATCCCAGGGCTCCATCCCTCTGCTTTAAAGGTTTTGGAATTTTATTTTGTGCCTTTTTTGGGGGGAGGTTGTTCCTGTGTCCAGGAAATTCCTGAGGAAAAGCAGCTCCTGAGGCTCGGCAGGGTTAATAAATATTAATTATTAATTGTCCTCTAATCCCAATTATTTGCTGGATGACAACGGGAGGATTCTTCATGGGCAGATAGATCCAAATCCTTCCAAGGAATCTGTGCCATCCATGTGCTGCCTCTGCTGACTGTGCCACAAGTGCCTTCATCCAGAACATTCCCTTCATCCAGAACATTCCCTTCTGGAGTCCTGGGAATTGTGGGAATAAATAAATGGATGCAGCAACTGCAGCAGGGCAGGACACAGGGAAGAGCTCCTCCTTTTCATGGAAGGTGCCAAGAGGAGAGCAGGATACTGGGAATCCTGACAGAAGAGACAAGATTCCCCCAATTTGGGATTTAATCCAGAGCAGGAATGATGATGGGAGAGGCTTTTCCTTGGAAGTTGTGGGGAAAAGTAATTTCTTTTCTTGGAGGTTCTTCCAAAAATGGGATGAGCCAGGATTTCCCTTTCCTGGCAGCTTTGGAAAAGCTCGGACACATTTCCAAGCGCCCATTTTGGGGGGAATTCTGCATGGCACCGTCTGATCCTGCCCATCCCTGTGGGGCTGGGATGGGAATGAGGCAGGAATGGGATGAGAATGAGGCAGGAATGGGATGGGAATGATTGCAGAATGGGATGGGAATGAGCCAGGGATGGGATGGGATGGGAATGATCCCACAATGGGATGGGAATGATTCCGGAATGGATGGGAATAATACCAGAATGGATGGGAATGATCCCGCAGTGGGGTGGGAATGAGCCTGGAATAGGGTGGGAATGATCCCAGAGCAGGATGAGAATGATTGCAGAATGGGGTGGGAATGATCCTGCAATGCGATGGGAATAAGGCAGGAGTGAGATGGGAATGACCCCAGAATGGGATGGAAATGATCCCAGAATGGGATGGAAATGACCCTGGAATGGGATGGGAATGATCC
>VWZT01016009.1:281888-308110 GCA_013397055.1 Pachycephala philippinensis
TAAAACTCTTTTCTTTATAAAAATACTTTTTAAATAAAATTCTTCCTTTATAAAAATATTTCACTTCTAAAATACTTCCTTTATAAAAACATTTCTTTCTTTTAAATTTTTTAAAATAGATTTCTCTTTAAAAAACCTTTTTTAATTAAAAAATCATCGCCTGCTCTTTTAACTCCACCGATTCCAAACCATTCCCAACAAAAACCATCAAGGATTTTTTTTCACTTTATTTATCCCAGCTCCACCCATGGATTTAAAGGTCGTTTTCCTTCTTTTCTTTGGAAAAGCTGTGCCGAAGCTGTGTCACCTTTTCCATGGGAACAGCCCCGCCTCTGCTCCGGGGCTCGGAGCTGTGGGGAGCGCTGGGAGCACTGGGAATTGGGGCACAATGGGAATTTCTGGGAGCACTGGGAATTTGGGAATTTCTGGGAGCACTGGGAATTGGGGCAGAATGGGAATTTCTGGGAGCACTGGGAATTGGGGCAGAATGGGAATTTCTGGGAGCGCCTCGTGTGTCCCTGCTCGGATGGGTCAGGAAAGGTCCAGGGAAGGAAATGTTTAAAGCACCTGGAATGGGAAAGGGCCCAGAGAGGGCAGAATTCCCCTTTCCCTCCCGGTGTTCCCAGGCTGATCAAAGATTCCCTTTTCCTTTTCATCCCTCCTGAGGGAACGATGCTGGAGCTGCCGTGGGATACCCGGATCCTCCACTGCCTCCTGCAATTAATGGGAAGCAGTTGGAAACAGGAAAAGGAACGGGAAAAATAAATTCAGAGCCCAAAGTGACTTTAAATAAATCCCCAAAGTGCTTTTTCCAAGGAAGTGACTGAGGGTGAGGAAATGTGGGTATGAAAACCATGGAATCCTGGAATGGTTTGGGTGGGAAGGGACCTTAAAGCTCGTCGAGTTCCGTGGGCAGGGACACTTCCCACTGTCCCAGGGCTCTCCAAAGCCAATCCAGCCTGGCCTTGGACACTCCCAGGGATCCAGGGGCAGCCACAGCTTCTCTGGGAATTCCATCCCAGCCCCTCCCCACCCTCCCAGGGAAGAATTCCTTCCCAATATCCCACCTAAATGTCCCCTCTTTCAGCCTAAAGCCATTCCCACTTTCCCAGCTCATGCCCAAATCCCAGAGATTTTATTGTGGCTTCGTTTTTTTCCTTTTTTTCCCTTTCTCCCACTTAAAAAGATGCCAAAAGCTCCCAAAGAAAAATTCTTTCCATGTGATCCCAGCACTTTCCCTCTTGGCTGGAGCCCTGGATGTGGTTTTGGGTTCTGCGGTGGAGTTTTTGTCATCCTTCTATTTTTTTTTTCTTTATCCCAAATATTTCTGGTTTTTATTTCCATCCCGGGGAGAGGCCCTGTGGAATTCCAGACTGGCAGCGAATCCCGAGGAAACCGGAGCGGGACAAAGGCGCGGGAGCCCGGCACAAGTTGGTGCAAGCAAAGAAACGAGGGGAAAAATTCCTTTTGCCAAGGTTTCCTAAGGATCCAGCCCGACTTTCCGTGTTTCTCTTGGATCCCAGCACGGAAGCTGCAGCCTGCCCGGAGAGCTGAAGCAGCAGCTGAGGAATAGCAAGGGAAGGAAGATCCAGGGATTCTGAGGGACCAGGTGAGTTACAGGGATCGGGATAAAGGGATCGAATTCCCCCTCGCTGCAGGAACACAGCCTTCCCACCCTGCTGAGCAGATTCCTTGGGAAAGGCAGGAATGAGGGGTTCTGGAAGTGCCAGCTCAGTGCTGAGCTGGCTTTAAGTTGTTCCTATTAAAATTCCCTATCCCGTTTTCCACCCTGGACACTCCAGGACGGAGTTTTTCCCAGCGGGATGCTGCTCCCAGAGGGATGGGGATGGATCCGATGCGGCTGCGGGAGACGGGGCAGGAAAGAGCCGTTTCCTGGAGTCTCCACAGGCATGGAAACTTTCAGGGAATTGTGCTTCTCCAGCCCTCTGGAATGTGCTGCTCGCTCCGGAGCAGGGTTTGGGATGGGATTGGGGTGGAAGCGTGGCCGGGCGGGATCCAGGCACCGCATCCTGGTGGGAAAATCCCGCCCGTGACCCTCTGCAGGGAGAACCCCGACTCCTTCACTTTTCCCAGTACTGGCAAATCCCGGGAAGCTGCCTTTCCATCGGGAAGGGTGAAGGAGGAATCGGTGCTTCCATCGGGGATTTGTCCTGCCGGAGGAGCTGCCACGGGAATGACTTTTACTGTAATTCCTGCTGAATCACAGCTTGGGCTGCCTCGGGAGCCGGGAATTCTGCCAGGGAGCCGCCCAGCCTGGAGCAGGGACAATTCCAGGACACTGCAGGAGTCAGAGGTGCGGGCAGGGACACGGGGAAGGAGACAGGGAAGAGCTGTTCCCTTGGGAATCACGAACATCCTCCTGCTCCCTGTCCCAGGGCAGGATGGAACCTTGGGAATTTGCAGGAATCCAGGTGCACGGGAGTATTTCCATCCAGCCTCTCCTCCCGCAGCACCTCCATGGAATTGTGAAAATCCATCCAATACCTCAGGTGTGCAGGGATATTTCCTTGGGAACCTCGTCTCTTCCCATTCCTGGGAATTCCTGGTGAATTCCCAGCTGGAGAGAGCAGGTGAGCGCCCCAGTGGCTGCTGCTCAGGGATAGCTCCTCCCAGGACAGAGGAATTCAGGGAATCACCCCTGTGGGAAACAGAGCCAGGCTAAAAAAGCACCAGAAAACAAAAAATAACCCGGATAATTGGAAAAGGAGCTGCAAATTCCCAGAAAAATGTTCACCCAGGCACTGCAAATCCAGCTGCTGCTCCACTCCTGGATCTCTCCATGGCTAGATCCCAGTTTTCCCTCCGTTCCTGCCTCTCTCCCAGCTCCAGCAGCACTTCCAGCCCCTCTTCTCCATCACCCCGGGGTTGTATAAACACTCCGGACAATGACATCGCTCATCCTCAAACCACGACAGGCGCTGGGAATTCCTAAACCATTTCCTTTTGGGATGCAAATATTCCTGCCTGGGAGTTCTCCGATCCCTTCTGCTGCAGACAAACTCCCGGAGTCAGCTCCTGAAGGATCTCCGGGATATTTTGTCCGACAGGAGCTGCCGGAGCTCGGCACCGGAATCCAGCAGCATTTTCCTTGGAAACAGCACGAACTCCTCCAGTGTTTCGGGGCTTTTCCACAGGGAGCTGCCACTAAGAAATTTTAGATCCTCCTGGGGAAGCAAATAAAACAAATCCCGGAAAAATCCTTTCCAAGAGGAAGCGCGGTGTCCGGACAAACCCAGCCCTGGGGATGCCTCGTTTCCTGCTGCTCCCGATCCAAGGAGCTCTGGAGCCATGAGGAGCTTGAGGCCGGAGAGAAGAGAAAAGGTAAAAAGGCAGAACTGGAATATTTTCCATGTCTGGAACGGTGCCAAGGTTCGGGGCTGGCACATCCATGAGTTTTCCATCTCTGCGGCACCAAAAAGGTTTTGGGTTTAACTGTGGGGTTTTAATCAGGATTTGTCCCGAATTAAAAGGGGCAGTGCCTGGTGTTTTCCATTAATTTAAAGCGAGGATACTCGTGGATTCCTTTTCCAAGTGAAGCCCTGGGAACAACAGGAAGGAAAATACCAGCAGGAATTCAGAGTATGGCTCAGGGAATCCCGGAATTCTTGAGGTTGGAAAAGCCCTCCAAGACCATCGAGTCCATCCTGGGCTGGGTTTTAGGACTTTTTCCCCCATTTAATCTTCCTATGTTTCCAATCCCGGTTGGAAGCACAAAGATGGCTTCAAAAATTGTTGGAAATTAGAAAGGGTTTAATTCAATGGAATCCAAGCCCTGAATGCTGATGGAAAAGGGGGATTGATCCCTCCTCCAGCTGCTGCTGGAATGAGGTACAATTAGAAATCCAAAGGTATTTCCAGTTCTGATGGATTTCAGGAAAAAACATTCCCTGCTCTTGGAGGGAAAGTAATTATTTTCCTGCTTGGATTTCTTGGATTTCCAGGAAGCTGGAAAGGTGTGACCAACACTTCTTTTGGAGCAGGGAAGAACGGGAAGAAAACGTTTCCCGGGAATGCTGGTCCAACCCCACTGCTGACAGGTTTTTCCTCCTTGTTTTCCCCCCTGGCTCATTTTGTTCCCAGGGAAGCAGCTCCAAGGCTGGATGTTCTCCCTCCTTCCCTCCCTCTGGGGGTCCATGGAATGGTTCTGAAATCCAGGCCATCCAGCACCCCCTTCCCAACTGATTCCAGGAATTCCAGCTGGTGGAAGAGGAGCCATTCCCAGCCTGGGGTCAGTCCGAGTCCATCTCACTAATTGGACTTTGGAGAAGATCCACGAAGGCATCGATCCAAGGAATCTGTCCTGGATGAGGCACTGCCGCAATCAGTGGAATGACACTAATTACACATGGAATGGGAATGAGTGTCCAATCTCCAGCTCTAGTCCTTTCCTAGGAGCTGGTCAACGAGGAGCCAGAGAAAATTCCTCTTTTTTCCCCATCTATGGCGTTTTCTTCCCGGATTTCTCCCAAATCAGCTCAAATCTTTCCTTAGGAGCAGGTGAAAAGAAGAGGAATTTTCTCTAGCTCCTCACTGACCTGTTCCTAAGGAAAAATTGGAGCTGATTCTGGGAGAAATCCAGGGATAAAATTCCTCTTTTTTCCCCATCTGAGGCATTTTTTCCCTGGATTTCCCCCAGTATCCAGAGCCTTTGGAGCTCACCAGGAGCAGATGAAAATGAAACAAAGGACTCAAAACCTGGGGTTTGTGCCAAGCAAATTCCACTTTGGCCCAGTTTGGTGCAGCTCTTTGGATTTCCATTCCACACATTGGAAAATACACACAGGAATTCTGATTCGAAAATAATGTGGGAATGGACAACACTTGGAAAAAGGTCACCAGCAAGAGGCTGCGGGAGAACTTTTAAAGAGGGAAACGCTTTTAATTTCAGTTTTCTTCCAGGTTCTTCCTCCCAAAAAAATCAGCTTTTGGCTCTATATTTCAATAAAATTCCATATTTTGCCTTTAATTTTGAATTTTTTGGGATGCCGAGGCACCAACAAACCAACAGAGCAACACTTCTGTCTCTTCCCCAGAAATTTTCCGTAGGGGTTATTCCAAGAGGAGCCGACTTTGCCAGCTGAGTTTCTGCTCCCAGCAGGTTTTGTTTGGCTTAGGATTTTTTTTTCCCCCCATTCTTTTGTTGACCTGATGTCCCTTGGCAGCTGTCACAGGTAATTCCAGCCAGGGATTGCCTTTCCCAGCGCTCCGAGGGGCACCATTCCCACCTGGACTCTCCCGGTGCCACTCCATTAATGATTAACTCCAAGGAAAGCACTCGCCAGGTGGCCCTGATTGGGATCACCCCATTAATGGTTTGTGTTCCCTCTCCTGCTCCAGCCGCTCCCGAGGATGAGGGCTGTGATCCTGCTGCTCCTGCTTTCCTCCGGGAATGCCGGATCCCAGCCAGAGAAGGCGCTGCCCCGGCGGCGCCTGTCGTGCGTCAGGTGCTGCGGGCCCTCGGAGCAGCCCGTGTCCATCGTCTCCCAAAGGGCCGCCAGGATGAGCGGCGATCCCGAATATTCCGTGCCCAAAATCCAGCCCANAAAATCCAGCCCACCATAGACATCACCATCCTCAAAGGTGGGTGCGGCTCCTTCCCGTCCTTTTCCTTCCCGCTCTTCCTTGGTCCTTCCCTGCAGCGAAATTCAGCCCGGGACAAGGGCAAGGGGTGCCCAAAAAGTGCCCCAAGGTGCCCAAAACATGGTCAAGCAGTGCCCAAAACGTGGTTGTGCCCAAATGTGCCCAAAACAACGTCAAGGGGTGCCCAAATGTGCCCAAAGAAAGGTCAGGGGGTGCCCAAAATGTGGTCGTGCCCAAATGTGCCCAAAATGTGGTTGTGCCCAAAATAGGGTCAAGGGATGTCCAAAACAAGGTCAAGGGGTGCCCAAATGTGCCCCAAAATGCCAAAACAAGGTCAACGGGTGCCCAAAATGTGCCCAAACAAAGGTCAAGGGGTGCCAAAATATGGTTGTGCCCTAATGTGCCCAAAACAAAATTAACAGGTCTGCAAAATGTGGTGGTTCCCAAAAATGCCCCAAAGTGCCCAAAACAAGGACAAGGGGTGCCCAAAATGTGGTCGTGCCCAAACATGTCCAGAAGTGCCCAAAACAAGGTCAAGGGGTGCCCAAAAACAAGGTCAAGGGGTGCCCAAAATGTGCCCAAACAAAGGTCAGGGGGTGCCCAAAATGTGGTCTTGCCCAAATGTGCCCAAAACGAGGTTAGGGGGTGTCCAAAATGTGGTTGTGCCCAAAACACGGTCAAGGGGTGCCCAAAATGTGCCCAAACAAAGGTCAAGGGGTCCCTAAAATGTGTTATGGTGCCCAAACATGCCCCAAAGTGCCCAAAACAAGGTCAAAGGGTGCCCAAAATGTTGTCGTGGCCAAATGTTCCCAAAACAATGTCAAGGGGTGCCCAAAATGTGCCCAGACAAAGGTCAAGGGCTCCCCAAAATGTGTTATGGTGCCCCAAACATGTCCCAAAGTTAATCCTTCTGGGAATTGGGAAGGTGCTGATGTCTGCCCAATATTCCCAGGACAATCCTTCTGGGAATTGGGAAGGTGCTGATGTCTGACCAATATTCCCAGGTTGGGAAAACAATGCTCTAGCAGCTCCTCTGCCGGCTGCCTCCAGGATATTCCTGGAATCTGCGCTTCCTGTGCTCACGTTTAACTCACTTTTCCTTCCCCCTCGCAGGCGAGAAGGGCGAGATGGGGGAGAAGGGATTCCCTGGAGCGGCGGGGAAGGCGGGAGAGCGAGGATTGCGCGGATGGAGCGGCCGGAAGGGGCAGAAGGGGCAGCCCGGGCCCCAGGGCCACTCCTGCAAGCAGCACTTCGCCGCCTTCTCCGTGGGCCGCCGCAAGCCGCTCCACAGCTCCCACTACTTCCAGCACGTCACCTTCGACACGGAATTCGTCAACCTCTACCAGCACTTCAACATGTTCTCCGGGAAGTTCTTCTGCTACGTCCCGGGGGTTTACTACTTCAGCCTCAACGTGCACACCTGGAATTTCAAGGAGACCTACGTGCACCTGATGAGGAACGAGCAGCCCGTGGCCATCCTGTATGCCCAGCCCAGCGACAGGAGCATCATGCAGAGCCAGAGCCTGATGCTGGATCTGCAGGAAGGGGATGAGGTTTGGATCAGGATGTTCAAGAGGGAGCGGGAAAACGCCATTTACAGCGAGGAGTCCGATGTTTACGTCATCTTCAACGGGCACCTGATCAAACCCGCCCTGGAGTAGGAGCTCCTCGGCTCCAGGGCAAGCTTTGGGCCATCCCACAGTTGTCTTCCCTCTAGAAGTGCGTCTCTAATTCCGTTTGGGATGGGCGTAGCCCTGGAAGAGTTGTTTTTCCCACGTCTGTGTGGATCCAAGCTGCACAAGAATTCCAGAAGGTTCCCAGCTCTCTGTAAAGACCCTCAGGAACGTCCCTGAAGAGTTGCCAAATTGGCAGCAAAAGTTTCACTTCGCTCTGCGTCTCCTGTTCCATTGGGAATATTTGTAGCTCTTGTAAGTGTTGTTTTCCACCCCTGTGTGGATGGAGGGAACTCTTCCACTTACACAAGAATTCCAGAAGTTTTCCAGCTCCCTGTACAGACCCTCAGGAACATTCCCAGAGAACTGGTCCAATTGACAGCAAAAATTTCCCTTCCTTCTCTGCATCTGTTCCATTTGGAATGGCTGCATCCCTGGAAATGTTCTTTTTCCACCCCGTGTGGATGGAGGGAACTCTTCCACCTGCACGAGAATTCCAGAAGGTTCCCAGCTCCGCGTGTGGCCCCTCAGGAACATCCCTGAAGATGGATGAATTTGGCCCAGCTGACAGCCAAAATTCCCCTTCTTTGCTGTGCTTTAGAGAAGGAATTGTAATAATTAGATTTTAATTACGATAATATAATTATCCCTAAGGACCAGAGCAGTTATCCAGGTGCTAATTAAGGAATGTCGTTATTCCTTCAAAAGCCTTGGCTAATTGGAGCCCCCCTCAGCAGCACCAGGGTGCCTCCTCTCACGCAAGGAAATTTGGTGTGAAAATCAAGATTTTGCACAGGAATTAATCCCAAATTCCGGTTTTTGTTGAATTCTGTGGCATATTCCATTATTCCAGCAGAAACGTGGAATTAAAGAAATAACAGCCCATGGATTCGGGAAAGCTTTTCCAAGGAAACAGGGCTTAGTACAACCACAAGCTCCAGAGAAAAACTTCCCATAAGAACATCCAGCCTGACTGGGAATGTGCTTCCCAATTTAACAAAACGGTGGGAATTTGGAATTTGCCGAGCTGGGATTTCAGGCTGTGCTCTCGTCTGGAAATTACCATTTTGGAGCACAACATTTCTGGAAAATGGAGGAAAAGCTGGAAAGAAAAAGGAATTTTTTTTTATTTTATTTTTAGGGATTTGGGTTTTTTTTTCCCCTGGAAATTACCATCTTGGAGCTCCATCATTTCTGGAAAATGGTGGAAAAACTGGAAAGAAAAAGGAGCTTTTCTTCAAGTAGTGTTTTTTAGGGATTTGGGGGTTTTTCCTAAATAATTATGGATAGGACAGTGGTGCCTGCAATCATTTTATCCCATTCCATCTTTTCCTTTCTCCCAAGTCTCTCGTTTGCTTCCCAAGCCATTTGTACGAAGGATCCTGGGAAATTCTTGCCAGGAAAACGCTTCCTTGGACCTCAATTCCCTGAGCTTTGGGAAAAGTAGCTGAAATAAAGATTTTGCTTTGAGCTCCTGGGGTTGTTTCTCTCTTTTCCATAAGTTTTTCCATAAACTTTTCCACATTCCCCGGCTAAAAGCACCACACTGACCCTGGAAAAGTCTCTGGGGATGATTTGAATTCCTTTAATCCAAAGGATTCCCAAAAGGAAGCTGACACCAACTCTTCTCCTCTAAATCAATCCCAAATCTTCAAGATTTCCCAATTTTCCTGAAAACAGGGATTTTTAAGTAGAAAATTCCAGATGAAAATGGCTCCCAACCCTTGAAACCTCGAATGTGTTCCTGCATCCTGAAAAGGAAACCTGGGAAATTCCCATCATTTTAAGGCCACCTTGGAGAGCTCCAAATCTTTTTTTTCCCTCCTTTTCCTACTTCTAAATCCTCCCTGTCCCATCCCTAGGATGGAAAATGAATTCCCAGTGTGGATGTGCTGCTCCAGGAGCTCTGTGGTGGAGCAGGAGCATTCCCAGGCTGAGGTGGGCTGGAATTCCTCATTCCTCACAGATCCAGCAGTTTTCCCACAGTTTTGGCTCATTCCCATCTCCCATTTGCTGCACTGACTAAGATTAAAATTAAAAATTCCCTGATCCAGCTGGGCTGGAAAAACCACACCCAGAACATGTTCAATCCACGGAATTCTGGAGAAGTCCCTTTCTCCTGGGAAGTAGCAAAAATGCGTCATTTTTATCCCTAAATAAACACATCTCCAGGGGAGACATTTGGATTTCGGAGCCCTCATGACTCATCCCAGTGCCGGGAGCAGGGAAATCATTAAATCCACAGCGATTCCAGGGACATAGCGACCTTTCCAAGCATCCAAAGGGCACCCACAGGATCCAAATTATCCCTTACAGCATAAAACCCACCAGGAATTTCAACCTGCCAAGGTTTTGGGGGAAAAATTGGAATATTTGAAAGCTGAATGGCTAAAGATTTTCCCACTGCCACATTTTAAATCCCTTTTCCAGGCCTGGATACTCTTTTAGTAAGGAAATTCCCCTAAAATCCAACTTAAACGGATTTTAGGGAAATTCCCTGCTGTGTTTTTGGTGTTCAGCTTCCTCAATCCCGGGAATGCCCCGATCCCTCATTCCCATCTTCTCACAACCTGTTTTGGGAATAAAGAGCCTGTTTGGGTGTGGTTTCATCCCTCGGGATGGATTTTTCTCGGGAAGAACGGCAGGCGCCCGTGCCTTGGGCAAACTCTTTCCTTCCTCTCCATAAGGAAACTTTGGGGAGATAACATCGAGGCCGATAAGGAAACCAGGCAACAAATCAGGCTAATGGATTGCCTTTGGATGAGTGGAACGGGATTTAATGGCTCCAGGAAGGATCTATTCGCTCCCAAGGATTGGAAGTGGCGGGTGAAAATGCGGGAGATGGGAGGGGAAAGTGGGAAAACAAACAGAAAGCGCTTCCAAAGCTTTCCAGGGAGCAATCCCGGCTCAAAGGCTCCATGGAGACTTTGGCCTGCACGGGTTGTGCTTCCACACCCTCCCTGCAGGCTGGGAATGGCAATTCCCAGAGCCAGGACAGGCTGGGAATGGCAATTCCCAGAGCCAGGACAGAATGGCAATGGCAATTCCCAGAGCCAGGACAGGCTGGGAATGGCAATTCCCAAAGCCAGGACAGAATGGCAATGGCAATTCCCAAAGCCAGGACAGAATGGCAATGGCAATTCCCAATGCCAGGACAGGCTGGGAATGGCAATTCCCAAAGCCAGGGCAGGCTGGGAATGGCAATTCCTAGAGCCGGGGCAGGCTGGGAATGGCAATTCCCAAAGTCAGGACAGGTTGGGAATGGCAATTCCCAAAGCCAGGACAGAATGGCAATGGTAATTCCCAGAGCCAGGACAGGCTGGGAATGGCAATTCCCAAAGCCAGGACAGGTTGGGAATGGCAATTCCCAAAGCCAGGACAGGCTGGGAATCTCCATCCTTCCCCGGGATGAGAGGTGGGACACATGTGGGGGTTCCCTGTTCTTGCTCTGTTCCTGGAAATCCTGGGGATTCCTCCTTCTCCACCTGATTTTCCAGGGTGGTTTTGGCTTTCCTGGAAAGATCCAGGCAGCAGCACCTGGAAAGGCCAAATCCGTGTGTGCTCTCTGCCCTCAACACCTTTTCCTTGCTTAATTTTGGGAGATTCCCTGTTTTCTCCCAGGTCTTCTGGTAAAAATCCCTGGCATTCTGATGGGGCAGGACTTTCCTGTTGGGAAAACTCTGGATTTGTGTCCTTGCAGGCCTGGATTTGGCCACAGCAGGGATGTGGGCAGAGGCTGATTCCCAATGGGAATGGGAATGGGAATGGGAATGGGAATGGGAATGGGAATGGGGATGGGAATGGGAATGGGAATGGGAATGGGAGGATGAGCTGGATCCATAGGATGAGGAAGGATTTGCTTCCCTATTCCCAACCCAGCGGATGTTTCCTCCACAGCTGCATTTGTATTCCAGCCAAAAGCTGCTGCAGAGGATTTGCGAACCCAACGATTCCTGCCAGACATTGGGAATGACAGCCTAATGCTATTTCCAGGGAAAATCACATTAAAATCAACTCCCCAAGGAATTGTTTCCTCCCTGGATCGTGCCTCTCTGCTGGCTCCGGGGCTGGAATGCTGCAATCTCCTGCCTCAAAGGCCATTTCAGGAGTGAAATTCCATGTGCAGGAAACCGAGGAATTGCCACTGGATTTGGGGTTTTGCTGATCCAAAACCCAGCACAGAGCCTGTGAACCCCAGGGAATCACATTGGAATCATCTCCCTGTTTCCATGCGAGGAAGAATCCAAAACAATTCCTCCACCAGCTCATTTTTCCCTGTTTTTCTGTGTTTTCATCCCTTTTAAGGCAGAATCCCGAATTTCTCCTGGATTGAAAGACACCTGGACAGGGCTGGACCCAGTGATGTCAGAGACCTTTTCCCACCTCAATAATCCCAGGGATGATTCCAGGGATGCCAAACCCTTCATTCCCATTTCCTGCCTCTGTCTCCGTGCCCCAGCTCAGCTCCAGGTTTTTATCAGGTCAGAAATACACAGAACTGCTTCTCCCTCCCTGAAAACGTGCTGGAAAAATCCAAACACCACGGAGTGCCATGAATTAATTCCATGGAAATGCCTCTGATTCCTGTCGGGAGCCCAGGCACAGGCACGACAGGAAATAAAACAATTCCAAGTGTGGGATGCAGGGCTGTCAGCCCTGTCTGGCACCCGGCATATGGGGCTGGGATCTGCGGGAAAACGGGACAGGGACGCAAACACGACGCTCTCATTAATTCTGGGAATGCATAATTAATTAATTACCCTGCCCAGAGGAGCTGCTGTCACCACGGCTCCCGAGCCAGGTTTCCCCTCCGGTGCTAGGAAGCAGGAATTGTCCATGAGATTTGTGCTCCCTGGCCCTTGGAAGCAGGAATTGTGCACGGGATTTGTGCTCCCTGGCCCTTGGAAGCAGGAATTGTGCTCGGAATTTGTGCTCCCTGGCTCTGCTGTTCCCCTTGGATGCAGGAATTGTGCCCAGGATTGCTGCCCCATCCCTGGAAGTGTCCAAGGCCAGAGCTGGGAGCACCCTGGGATAGTGGAAGTTGGGGTTGGAATGGGAAGATCTTTAAGGCCCCTCCCAACCCAAGCCGTTCCATGATTCCATGAGTCTTTGTTTTGCTGGGAAAAGCCAGGAGAGCACAAATTCCTTGAGGCCTTGGGAGGGGTTTTTATCCTTTTATTTTTCCCACCAGATTCTCCTGAGAAAACCCCAGTGGGATCCACCCCTGGAGCAGGGGGAGGACAGGCCCCAAATCTCCCTCTGGAATATAAACCAGGGATCCTCTGGAGCAATCCCAGCCATCCCATCCAAGAGGGATGCACCAGGATTACAAACCCAAATCCACCTGGCAGGGAATGGGTGATCCATGGGAGGTGAAAGGAAAGCTCTTCCCTGATAATTCCCAGGTCGCTGCACTTCCAGGGCTGGGCTGTGTTTGCATCCAGGGTCAAATCCAGATGGAATTATCCCCCATCCCCACAGGCCAGGATTGTTCATTCCCAACTTCTTCCAAGGGCTGCTGCTTTTCCAGTGCCCCTGTTGGAAAAAGCCCTGCGGGTTCATCCCAGGCTGAGGGAACGGGATACATCCAATATTTGGGATGACTCCCGGCTCGAGGTCAGGAACGGGATCCAGGGCTTAAAGGCTCAGGAGAAGGGAGCCAGCGGAGAGAGTTTCACCTTCCGTGACTTTCCAGGGAATGATGGGCAGATAGGAAGGATTAAGTGTTACGGGATTGCAGCGGGAAAGGGAGAGGGAACACAGAAACCCCGGAGCGTCGCCCATCCCATGGCAACGGCACTGGATTTCCATGGAGTTATCCAAACAACACCTGAACGGGCAGGAATGAACGGGGCAGGAAAACCGGGAGCGGGGTGAGGTGAGCAGCTGAGGCATTCCGGGTGACCGAGGGGCTGGAGCTGGATAAAATATCCCGGGAATAAATCACAGGAATAAAATCAGCAGCTCCTGCCTCGGCTGCAGTTCCAAGGAGCAGGGAAAGGCACTGGAAACGGGGATTTGCAGGTTTTAGGGATGCTGCTGATGGATCAAGGCTGGGCCAGGATTTTGTGTCACAGGGAATGTTTGGATCCCAGGGATAATCCCATCCCTGGAACCTCAGGGAACAGGGAGTTGGGTTTAAGTGGGAGTTAAAGAGGGAAGATGTAAAAATTCCATCTGTACCCTGCTCTCACTCCAACATCAATCCATTGATCCCGGGGTAAATCCCACAGTTCAGGCACATGCCTGGGTTTTTCCTCCCTTGGAGAGCAGCCAGGAGAGATCCCAAATCCGGAGGGTTCCAGGTGACCCTGCTGAAACCCAGGAAGTGCCCAGTGAGGCCCATGAATCCCAATCCCTCAGAGATACCCACCTGGAATCTGCCCTTTGGAATTGCTGTCTCCTAATGCCGCTTTTCCAAACTGAATCCATGATTTTCCCCCCTCAATTAAACCCCATTTTTCATGGAATAAAAAGTGAATCCCTGAAGGAAGCTGCTCCTGTATCCCAAAGGTTGCTTGGTGGATTTTTCCACACATCTTTCAGCAAAGCCCTTTGGTATCCAGCAGTTGGAATTCCCTTTATTCCATGGATCTCATTGAATATTCATAGCTGGAGACTTAACCAGAAACACAAATTTGTTTTCTATTTGTTATTTATTATTTCATTTATTTTTTATTTTATCCAATGGGTTTTTCTACCTCCTGAAGGTCAAGTGGGCACCAGGCAAATATTCCATGATCTTCCTGTGGGTGGTTTTTTTCCTCGGCAGAGCAGAGCCAACGTTTGGAATCCTTGGATGAATCAAAGGAAAAGCTGAATAAGCTGGAATTCAGAAGGATTGTCTGTCGAGGTATTAAAAATGTCACTCAATCCCTGGGGCTGAGGGATTGGGGTTGGGATGTGTGAAAAAAACCATGGATTTGGGGAGTGTCGCTGCTGTCTGGAGCTTCCCGGGAAGGGCTGGCTGGGAGGACAGATTTTCCCGGGAATTTGTCAGTCTTTGTGGAAGGATGACATGTTTTGATGGAATGTGTGCAGGGATGCTGTCAGCTCAGCTGGCTCCTCAGAATTCCACTGCCGAGCTGCCAGGAAAAGCCCAGGAACGGCGTTTGGGATTCAGGGAAAAGCCAGCGGAGCTTCCAAAGGCACAGCTCGGGTCTGAGAAAGGATTTTTTTGGGATGGGGAGGGAATCCTGTGGAGCAAAGGCTGCGTGGCACTGGCAGAAATCTGCAGGAGCTGCTTCCAGAAAAAAATTCCCTGGGCCAGGAAAAGAGCTCCTCCAAAGCAACATTCCCATGGCACCAAATTCCCCAGGCAGCTGTTGGTTGGAAAGGGGATTTTCCTGGGAATTGGGACATTGAGAGTTTTCCAAAATTTGCTCCTTAAATCTGATGGATTGCAGCATTGTCAATGAGAATATTGGACGAACTGGCTGGAATATCTGATTTCTGGGAATTGAGATCCCAATGGGAATGTTGGATGGGCTGGCTGCAGTATCTGGTTTCTGGGAATTGGGATCCCAATCCTGACCCAGAGGGAGTGGGAAAAGAGGCAGGGTCGGTGTGGGGTGTGTGGAAAACAAAGCCCAG
Source organism: Pachycephala philippinensis (assembly GCA_013397055.1). Taxonomy (NCBI): domain Eukaryota; kingdom Metazoa; phylum Chordata; class Aves; order Passeriformes; genus Pachycephala; species Pachycephala philippinensis. The sequence continues at coordinate 296,756 of VWZT01016009.1, forward strand.
GTTTATCCACCTCTTTTCCGGGGTCTGTCCCCTCCAGATAAAACTTCCCTTGGTTAATTCCAAGGATTTGATGGAATTCCGTGGAAGGAGGAAAGAAATGCTCTTTGCTCTGCCCCAGGAATGCCAGGGCTTAACTCCTTCCCATAAATCTGCTTTTTTTAAAATCCTTTTTCTTTCCAAGGTGTTCTTGCCCCAGCCTTGAGCTTTCCAGCCATTTCCCACTCCGGAGCTTCTAGAAGGAATCGTTTTAGGGGGAAAACCGAGGGAATCACAGCCCAGCTTACACCAATGGGAAAAGTTCAAATGAGGAACTGAACCCAAATCTGGAGATCCCCAAATCAACCCCAACTCCTCATCCCAGAGAATCCGGGCCTGCTTGGAGTCATCCCTTCCTCATGAATTCCCCAGTTTTGATGGGAATACATTGCATTGGATGGAATGTGTTTGCCAGATCAGAATTCCTTCTAAAATCCACATTTTTTCATTCCCTGGAGCGTGGCTGCTGCTGTTTGCTCAGTAAATAAAATCAGGTTGGATTTGTTGGGAATTGGAAAACAAATCAGTTTAATGGGAAAGCTTTTCCCTGTCTCCTGGGGATGTGTTGCACTCAATTCCAAAGGGTTTTCCTATGGAAAATTAACGGAAGCCAAGTCCTGCTCTGAGTCAAGAGGAGAATTAGGGAGAAATTCCAAGATTTTGGAGCTTTTCTGCTTTGTGGGGTCATTGTTCCTTCAAGGAGTTCATTCCCAGTGCTTTGGCAAGAGCAGTTTCCTTGGAAATCAAGGGGAAAAGATGGATCAGGAGATGGATTTCTGTTTTCCAGCATCCCTCAAGTCCTTCTGATCATCACTCACGGGCACAGCATCCAACAGGTGATGGAAAAATGTGGGATTGGCTGGAAATGGACTGGAAATTGGATTTCACCCTGGAATCTGCACTGGTTTGCTCCACTTGATTCAGTCTGGAGGTGGGAATAAATCCAGGTTTCCAGGGATATTCCAGGGGGCTGATGCCTCTGTGTCTCTCAGGGGACAGTTCTGCTGAGGAGGCTTTCCATGACCTCAGAGTTCCAAGAAATTTGGGAAAGACAAGACTCTGTAGGACTCAGAAAATATAAAAAAAAAATGGAGTTCGGTTCATTCAATGTTTAAATTCGGGTGTGACCTCCTCAAGGAAGGGGCTTTGATTTTTGGGGTGAAGTAACACCAGGTGCCTGTGGATCCAAAACACCTCAGGCTGAAAAATCGTGGAATATCCTGAATGGGAAGAGACTCACAGGGATCACCAAATCCAACTCCCACTTTCCTCATTTCATTAATTTTCCCTGTGTTCAGAGCTCAGCTGCGCCAGAGGATCAGACAAATCCAGCAGCTGGAATTCTGCATCCCTGTGCTCTGCACATCCCACCTCCCTCTGTGGGAACAGGAATTTTTCCAGCCACTTCCAAAAGGATCTGGGAGATAAAATAGGATTTTCTAATTCTGTCCATGGGGAAGAACCTCTGGAAAATCGACTGGAGCAGTCAGACATGATAGAAAGGCTGCACCAATCACTCGGGAATGGATCAGAGGTTGATTTATGCCTGGAAGAGCCGGATAAATCCTGAAATAATGGATATTATATTAATTAACATTTAAACCTGGCTGTGCTGGGATTTGGAATGTGCTGTAGGGCAGGTGGGCACTGCCTGCTGCTGGGAGAAAGCTGGGAGTAAATCACTCATGGTCCAACCCAGGATACATCCTGTGCTTGTGTCTCGGTGCATCCCGTGAGTTCCTGGGTTCAGGAATGTGAGAGGCACATCCAATGGGATAAACGGAACGATGGAGCCATTAAAGTTGGAAAAACCTCCAGGATCGAGTCCAACCTTGGCCCAAACAACCCCTTGGAAACTGCACCAGTTGAGCTGAGTTTAATTTCTGGAAATACAGTTTTGAGTCCAGACTTACACTCAGAACCGAAGAATGGACACAGGACCCCCCCAGAACCCCACAATCATCACCACTGACATCGAAATAACGGGGTTACATCACATTTTATGGGGTGGGAAGGTGGGAATGTTAGGGGTACATTGACTCCTTTCCGAGATGTTTTCCTTATCTTGGATTTTAAACACAGTCCTTTCTGGCTGTGTTTGAAGATTCCTGCCTGTTCTGGCTCCCTGGGATGGGTTAAGGACAGGAAAACAAAGCCAAGGCACCGCCCAGCACATCAGAACCCATTTCCAGAGCAGTGCCGGGGCCTTTTTTGCATGAAACTCTGAAGAAATCTCATTTTCCTTTAAGAAATCCCCTTGAAGAATCCCAAAGATCCCAGCTGAGCTGTTTGCTGCTCGGAGCTGATCCCAGCTGTGCAAAGCAGCCTTAAACCCAGCTTAACAAGGGAGTTAGAGCTGGCTTAGCGTCGGTTTGCATCACTAGAGCGGTACAAAGCCTGGAAATCACTCCCTAGAGGACCCAAAGTGGTCACAAACATCTGATCCAGCAGGGCACCACGAGAGCTTGGCACTTCCAGCTGGGAAAAGCAGGGAAGAGCCCTCTGTGTTCATTTCTTGGAGCTTGTGGGGCTCCACATCTCCCCTTTGCCATGAATTGAGCTCTCCTTGAAGCCCCCAAGTCCTCCAGGGGGATTTTGCAGTGCCAGGCTGTGCCCATTTTTAGGTCCCCAAGTCCTCCAGGGGACTCCGAAGTGCCAGGTGAAGCCCACCTTTAGGTCCCCAAGTCCTCCAGGGGACTCTGCAGTGCCAGGCCGTGCCCATTTTTAGGTCCCCAAGTCCTCCAGGGGACTCTGCAGTGCCAGGCTGTGCCCTCAGACCTTGCTGGTCTGCATGTGCCCGTTGAACTCCACGTTCCTCTGGGTCAGCATGGACTCCTGCAGGCGGCTGCTGTTCTCCTGCCTGTGCTCCACGGGGTCCCCATCCTCCGCCCCGTCGCCTTTGCGGAGGCAGAGAACCTTCTGGAAACTCTGCTTGAAGTTGTCGGAGAGGAAGCCGTAGAGGATGGGGTTGGCGCAGCTGTTGGCGTAGGACAGCACCACCATGAAGAAGTAGAGCCCCTCGAGGACGGGGTCGGCGGGCAGGATGAAGATCAGGTTGACGATGTTCATGATGTAGAACGGGAGCCAGCAGAAGACGAAGACCACCACGATGATCACCACCATCCTGGTGACCTTCCTCTCGGAGCGGCGGCGCCGCGTAGAGCCCACGCGGATCCCCGACGACTTGACCTTGACCACGATCAGCAGGTAGCACAGGCAGATGACCAGCAAGGGGCCGAAGAAGCCCAGCACCGAGGTGTAGATGATGAACGCCGCCGACCAGACGCTGACCGGCTCCGGCCAGTTCATGTTGCACATCAGGAAGTCCTCGTGCACGTCCGAGAAGATGATCATGGGCAGAACCACCAAGAAGGAGAAGGTCCAGACGGTGGCACTGATGAGCTTGGCCACCCTGGGCCGTCTCCACTTGGTGGATTTGATGGGGTGCACCACGGCCAGGTAGCGGTCCATGCTCATCACCGTCAGGCAGAAGATGCTGGTGAACTGGTTGATGCCGTCCAGCGTCATCACCAAGCGGCAGCAGAAGGAGCCGAAGGGCCAGTAGGAGATGGCGTTTTGGGTGGCCAGGAAGGGCAGGCCCAGCATGAAGAGCACGTCGGCCACGGCCAGGTTCAGGATGTAGATGTTGGTGACCGTTTTCATCTTGGCGTGCCGCAGCACCACGTAGATGACCAGGGCGTTCCCGCTCAGCCCCACGGCGCACACCAGCAGGTAACAGATGGGGATGAGCACCTTGTGGATGTATTTGAACGGGGGCTGCTCCGGGATCGTCCCGTTCCCCGTCACGTTGGGCAGCAGGGAGAAGTTCACCTCGCCAGGAGCGGCTTCCATGCTAAACGAGCTGGAAAAGTACAAAAGATCCATAATTTTTTTTTCTCTGTGGTTTTCTTCTTAGGAGAGATTAAACTTCATGGGCATCTTGTTCCTGGAAGGAAAATTCAAAATTCAAAAATTCAAAAATTCTAGGAAAAGAGAGACAGGAAGAGTAAATTCGAAGTGGATTTTTACAATCACTTCCATTTGCTCTTCTATTCAGCATTTGGGTTGGAATTATTCAGCCAGGGAGAGGGATGGGATCAATTCCCAAACAAAGGAATTGCACAATGGGAGAATCTGAGTGCTCATCCCAGCACACCCCGGGCTCTTTTTCATTGTGACAGGATCCAGGGCTGGGTATAACTGTGAAGGATTTTTCCCCTGAGGGTGGAGAGGCTCTGGAATAGAATTCCCACAGAAGCTGTGTCTGCCCCATCCCTGGAAGTATCCAAGACCAGGTTGGACGGGGCTTGGAGCAGCATCAGATAGTGGGAAGTGTTGGGGTTGGAATGGGATGAGCTTTAAGGTCCCATCCAACCCAAACCATTCTGGGATTCCACAAAATCCAAAACGCCCTTGATTTTCCACCTAAAATCCAATACAGAAATTGTTGGAATATCATTTTGGAGGAGTCTGAGCAGCACACCCGGATCAGAGCAGAGCCTTCCCTCAGTGCTGAGCTCTTTACATCCCATCTTGGGGCAGCTCTGCTGTCACTTGGCCCAGGGCACCTGGGGGACCCCGGGGTGACTCAATCCCACCTCATTCCATACAAACTCCGGCTGCTTTTGGAACCTGAGCCAAAGACAATTCCTGAATTTTCCAGGAACCTCCACTGTGCTAATTCCCAGCTCTCCCTGTTTCCATAAACCCACTTTTCTTCCCTATTCTTCCCTCCAATGATCCCAGCTGGGCTACAGCAGGAAAATGGGATCTTCCGAACCTCTCCCAGCTGGGAATGAGGCGCTGCTTTGGCTTCTCCTGGAGTTCTCCCAAAAATATTCCAAGATTTGACACAACTCAGGATGTTAAAATGAGTGGCAGATTTGGATTTTAATCTCACTTTTTAGACTGCTTGGCACAACCAATGGAGAACTTCAGGGAATATCAGTGAATAGGTGAGGAAATAAAACCCTCCAGAACAATGGAAAACCCTTGGAAAACATTCCAAGATGGCAAGGACCATGGGTGAACTCACTTCCCCAGGGGTCAGGATGTGTGCACAGACACGGGGGGGAATAAACCCCTTTTGTTCCATCTCTCAAGACTATTTATTGTGTTCCTGCATCTTCTCCTCTCACCCTGAACTGGTTTTTATCCCAAAGATCCCTTTTTCCTGCGGGAACTCCAAGCTGCAGTGGGCAGCTCCAGGAGAGCTGAACAGATCTGGAGCTGGAATAATCTTTAACAACCATTCTGAAAGAGGTGGAGAATTTCCAACGCCCCTTGCCTGTGGCGTGCTTGATTCCTGGGAATATTTTTCCATATTTTTGTCGGAGCGTGGTTCAAAGGAGGTGTTTATCAAGCATTTTCCTGGAGAAACTTGGAAACATCACCTATAAAAAAAGGAGATTTCAAGCAGCAAGGTCTCCCACAAATCCCACAGCAAACCCTGGTGAAGGTGGAACAAACGCCCAGGAATTTTTGCTCCCATCACCTGACGATCGGATTCCCATAATAACCCGGGGGTTTGGAGCTGGAATCACAAACACCCAGCCCACAGTGCTGGAAAAACTCCTTGTCTCCAGGAGCAATCCGAAGCCACCTCCGACGGTGGCTGGGCTTTCTCCTGGGGTGAGAAAACCTGGGGGAGAGGAGGAGTCCCGGCAGCTCCCGGGAGGAATCACAAATGTGCCGTGGGAATGGGCAGATGGGGAGTAGGTGTCTCACGTGGCTGGGTGGAGATGGGAAATCGGGAATGCAGGGATGGCAGGGAGAGCTGAGGGAGCTGCTGGAGCTCCAGCAGATATTGGGAGATGAGGATGAGGGTGGGGCAGGAGGAGCTGGAAACACTGTTGGAATATTTGGGATTTAGGTGTTGCAGCTAAGGAAGCATCCCTGCAATTCCCCAAATCCCTCTGCTCAGCCAAGACCCTGCTCCTTATAAATTAAATAGGAGTGGGTCAGTGCTTGGATAAAATAACAAAGGAAAACTCCAGTTCTGGCTGAAAAGTGGAATTTTAAATCCTGGTCTGCCACTCATTTGAAAATCCTTGGGTTATTTATGGGGGAAATCCAGGAAAAACCAAAGCAGCGCCTCATTCCCGGCTGGGAGGGCTTTGGAAAGTTCCCATTTTCCTGCCGTGACCCAGCTGGGATCATTGGAGGGAAGAACAGGAAGGAAAAATATGTGGGAAGGGGCAGTCAGTGTTTATAAACCCATATCCATGGAGCTGCATCCTTGGGATGCTGCTGGGATTGGGAATGTTCTTTCCCCCCAGGAGCAGCCCAGACAAGCTCAGCACATCCAGGCTGGGCCCAAAAGCCCAATTTTCCTTCTGAGCCTGCAAAAATTTGGAGCACACGGAAAGGAGCACGGCTGGAACTCAGCAGGGAAGGTCAGGAGGGGCAGTCATGTGTGGCTCATCCTCTAAAAAATGGGAAAGGACACCTTTTCCAAAGTGCCTTTTCCCACATATCCTTGGATTTGGGAACTGTGGGAATTACACAATAGCTTCAATCCTGTTCCTTCCACCGGCTTTGGAGTTCAGGCCTTGGGAAGAGGAGCTCTTTTCTTTGGATACTTCCAATTTCTTCTCCCCCTGGAGAAGTCCTCCAGCCCCAAATCCCTGTTTGCAAAGGGCCTCGGGCTCTCCCAGCCAGCCATGGGCATTCCAGAGGTTTTTCATGAAGGATTTGGTTGTGTTTTCCATGGAGAAGAACTTCCAGGCTCCTTCAGCAGCAGCAGCTGTGCCAGACTTTTCCTGGAGTCAGGGACGCTTTGTCCCCTCGGATTTTGGGGCTCTTCCCTTGGGTTTGTGGGAATATTCACCTTTCCCCTCAGGGATGAACTCTACAATATTCCCTGTCACACCCGGCAGATTGAGAAGGGAATCCCGGAATGGTTTGGGTTGGAAGGGACCTTAGAGCTGATCCATGGGCAGGACACCTCCCACTATCCCAGGTTGCTCCAAGCCCCATCCAGCCTGGATGTGGACAATTCCAGGGATGTCCCAGTGCATTTCCTGAGGGGAAATCCATTTCCTATGGCTCTGATGCAAAACCTTCGGTCTCTTCCCCGCCGGTTTCAGCACCAAGAAGGAATTCACACCATCCATTCCCAGGATTCGATGTCCTTCAAGTCCCCCAGATCCCAGATCCCCATCCCATGTTTTCTTCCCTCAGCCTTTGCCTTGCAGCCACCAGGATTCTGGGATTTGCCCAGGAAACAACAACAATAACCCCTGACCAGCTGCAATCCAGGTTTTCCTGGCTGCCTTGGACGAGCACAGGGAATTTTTCCCCCTATCCAGGTGACAATTTGTCGTCACCAGCACAATTCGGCCTCAGCTCCTTTTGTCACCAGGGAACCTCCACAAAGGGCGATTAAAGATAATAATTAAGGGTAATTAAGACGTGCTGACTGATCCCTCAGACCTTTGTTTGGTGTTCTTAATTAAGGCATTAATCAAGGACACACCTCCAGGGATTTTCCTCTCATCCAGCTTTTTTTTCCCCTCAGATCTCCAAGCCCCCACCCTGGGATTTTCCATAAATTCTGGGCTTTCTGCTTAAAACTGAGGAGCTGGGAACATAAACCTGGAATAATCGCTGACAGAATTCCAAGTTTTAACAGAGCAGCATCCTGGAAAAAATCAGCATCCACAGCAGCTGAACATAACTGTGTGCCTGCCTCCTGAAAAAATTCAGGAATAAATAGCAGAGGTGTTATGGCGTTAGAATTTAACATTTGTGAAAAGTCCTAAATAAACCTGGGGGGAAAAAAAAGAGATTAACAGGCACTGAAAAATCATCCTAACCTAAGGAAAAACAAACGTTTAAAATGGAAATTAAAATCTTTAATTTGAAATTAAAAATGCCCAGACAGATCAAAGCTGAAATTTTCCCTGGCTCTGGTCGTGCCAGGAAAGGAAAAATAATTCCAGGGAGCGGATTGCGTGAGAGCGGGGCAGGGATCAGGCAGGAATTGCAGGAGGAAACCTGATTTTCCGAGGCCGGATTGGATCCCGCCGCCTGTTTGCCTCTGGAATCATCATCGCTCTCCCCTGCAGCATCCACGATAATTGCTGGGAATGGAAAATGGAATTACAGCACCAGGATGGCAGATTGCTGCTCCCAGGTGCGGGATAATTGGGGATAACACACCCAACGGGAATCCAGGCTTTTGGAACAGTCTTGGGAGGAAAAAACACCACGAGAGCTCTCCAGGAATTGTCTCCCCACAGCAGAACTCGGTGGGGTTTTCCCATCCTGTGGAGTTGGCTGCAAGAAATTCCTGGGTTTTTGGGGAATTTTCCCTTTTGAAGCTGAGTGTCCATCAGCTGCTGCTTCCATGGGGCCTCATTCCTTGGATTTGTGTGGATGGAGCGGGCAGGGAGAGGGAGAGGAGGGAGTGGTGGGGTGGAAGTTGGGGAGACCTGGCAGAGCAGCTCTGGAATAACCCAAAAATCCAGGGAAAGCTGGGTGGGAGCAGCAGGAAAATGCAGCATCACCCCTGAGAGCTGCTTCAGCTCCTGAGTTATAAAAATGTTCTTTACCACTCCAGCAGCTCCCACACAGCACGGACACCTCGGTTTTCTCATTCCCAACCCTATCCCACCACCTGGAGTTAAAAAACCAAGGGAATCAGTTCAGATTCTCCCTAAAAGGAGCTTTCTCCTTGTTCAAATCTGCCTTTGCTGCTTCTCAGGGGGCGTTTGGCACCCCAAAAAAAACAAATTATGGATTTTTCTCTGCTGAAAACAAAACTTTCTCACATTAAATTGCTCCTCTGTTCTGACTCCCTGAATTGGGACTAAACACTGATCAGCTGAATTCCAAGTTTAACAACTTCTTCCCACTTTTAACCTGAAAAAAATCTTTTGAAATTGTATTTTCTTTGGCCAAATCCTTTGCTGAATCATTTTTTTTCTCCCCAAACACGTTTCAGGCTCTGTTGTGCTCAGGGATTACTCACTTGGGCTGAGCTGCTCCTGCTGCACAAACACTTGTGGAAAGCAAATGCTGCTGGGTTTGGTCCCAGGTTTAAACTGGGTTTGCTCCTGGATTTAAGCTGGGTTTGTTCCCAGATTTAAGGTCAGTTTGCTCCCAGATTTAAGCTGGGTTTGTTCCCAGATTTAAGGTCAGTTTGCTCCCAGATTTAAGATGGGTTTGGTCCCAGATTTAAGCTGGGTTTGCTCCTGGATTTAAGATGCGTTTGCTCCCAGATTTAAGCTGGGTTTAGTGCCAGGTTAAGGCTGGGTTTGGTCCCGGATTTAAGCTGGGTTTGCTCCCGGATTTAAGCTGGGTTTGTTCCCAGATTTAAGGTCAATTTGCTCCCGGATTTAAGATGGGTTTGGTCCCAGATTTAAGCTGGGTTTGCTCCTGGATGTAAGATGGCTTTGTTCCCATATTTAAGGTGGGTTTTTTCCTGGATTTAAGATGCGTTTGCTCCCAGATTTAAGCTAGGTTTGTTCCCAGATTTAAGCTGGGTTTGGTCCCAGATTTAAACCGGATTTGGTCCCGGATTTAAGGTCGGTTGCTCCCGGATTTAAGGTGGGTTTGCTCGCGGATTTAAGCTGGGTTTGCTCCCGAATCTAAGGAGTTCCAGGCAGAGGAAGCTGTGCAGCTCCATCTCTGTGCTCCCACCGGGCAGCGGGGCTGGGCTGGAGCTCCCAAATCCGGCTCCAGCTCCAGCACATCCCCAAATCCAGCGGGTTTTCCCCAAAGCTTTCTTTTCCGACCTTTCCCTCTGCAATCCAGGGACATCCCGTGATTCCAGGGATGTGCCAGAGCAGCGGAGGAGCGCTAATTCCAGGCTGTGGCTGCTCCCAGGCTGAGGGAGAGAGGAACACCCCCGGCTCCCTCCGGCTCAGGGAAAGCCCCACTGGAAGGAGCTCAGGAACAGCTCCTCTCGCTCCAGAAAGTGCAGCAGCTCCAGAAGAGGAATCTCAGGGAGACAATTCCAGGATTTGACCTCTCCGGCTTGGATCCATCCCTCTCCAGCAGAGCAGCTCCACTGCAGCCCCCAAGCCTTGGTGACAGCGTCCCCAGGAGCTGGGGGTCCCTCCCAGCGCTCCCAGACTGCTCCCAGCACCCTGGAAGCGGCTGCGGGGTTTCACCCGGGGCTCTCCTCCTCCCCAGAACCACAAAAAGTCTCTCGTTGAGCCCAAACCACCTGAACCAGGCTGTGCTTTCTCTGCTCTTCCATGCCGAGCTCGGGGCACTGGGAACAGGGAACAGGCTGTGCCCGGCGCTGGGAGCTGCAGGGAGCCAGCCCAGGGATACCCGGAGCCGCTCCCAGCCCAGCCCAGATCCATCCTGACCCCCGGGATGTCACCTCCACCTCGGTGACATCCTCTGCTCGCTGACCCCCCTGGAGCATTCCCTGCCGTGTGCTATCCCAGAGGAGCATCCAGCGCGGAGCTCTGATCCCCCCGGGCTCCCCGAGCCCCGTCGCTCCCGGCTGGGCACATCCAGGGCACTGCCACATCCCCGGGCTGGCAGCGGCCCCCGCGCTGTGCCCGCAGCTCCCTCCCGCAGGTGCCTCTCGCGTCCTTTTCGAGCTCCAAAGCCGCGCTCAGGCTGCTTCTGCTTCAAACGCGGCCCCGTCCCCTCGGCTGGGGTCCTTCCCGGGCACCCCGCAGTGTCCAGAGGTTCCTTCCCGGGCACCTCCCAGTGTCCAGAGGGTCCCTCCCGGGCACCCCCCAGGCAGAATGGGTCACCCCACTGCCCAGAGGGTCCCTCCTCGCCATCCCCACACCAGGATGGGGTCACTCCTCCTCCCAGTACCCAAACCCCCCTCAGAAGGGCAAACCCGGGCTGTTCGCAAGCGGCACCGGTGACTCCGCTGCCTACTTCACCCCGGCGAGCCCCAAAAACGCGGGGTGCGCTTTGCGAAACGCCCGCCTGCCCCGTCCCCATCCTCCGGCGATCCCTGCCGTTCCCGCATCCCGGCTCCCGGCCATGGTTACCTGCGGCTCCAGGGCTGCTCTCCCGCTGGAGCAGGAGCAGGAGCCTCCCCGGGAGCGCACCCCGCGCTGGCCGCGTCCCTCGGGCGGCGGGCGGGGACCGCGGCCGCTCCCCCGGGAGGAGGGACCGGGCTCGGAGGGGCCGGGGGTGCCGCAGCCCTGGGGCCGCCCCCTGCTCGGGAACTCGGGATGGAGCCCGGGAGCCGCCGCTGCGGGCAGAGGGAGCGCTGCGCAGGGAGGCTCTGCCCGCCTCGTGTCTGTGTCCCCTCCCCGTGTCTGTGTCCCCTCCCCGTGGCTGTGCCCCCTCCTCTTGTCTGTGCCCCCTCCTCATGTCTGTGCCCCCCTTCCCGCG
>VWZT01016016.1:0-13817 GCA_013397055.1 Pachycephala philippinensis
GGCTTACAGCTTTCCTCAACATTTCATTTTAATAGCAGTGAAGAAACATCTTTCCCGGTAATTAGCAAGCTAAAGATAAAATACTGCTGCACAGAATGCCACAGGGAAAACATGTGGAAGTTGAAGAAAATAATACTACATTCAAAACTATTCAAGATTTGAATAGGTTTTTTTTTTACAAGTACATAAGAAACATGATTTTTTTCTATAACTGTGCAAATATAACCAGCTGTACTATTCCTCTTTTTTTTTTTCAGAGAGATGATGAATAATTCTCTCGCTCGTTTGCCTGATAAACCTCTGTGCCAATATATGCCAAGATTAAACTGGCTGTAAGTCTACCTTATTTCCCTGGAAAAATATTATTTTGTTGTCTTTGTATGGCACTTCCATGCCACTTTTTTTAATGGGGCAGTGGATCTTGCAGAGTGCCTGCTGGGTCACTGCAGGGCTGATGGCCTGAAGCCATCAGTTAAGTGTGCAGAAGTATTACATGTCTGCCTCCCACTCTCTTCTGTGGAGGCAAGAAGTTCTGGTAGTATTTTTCTTCAATTACCTTAGAATAAGGGCCTGAGTTTATTTTCAATGATTGATGGGGTTCTTTTATATCTCAGAGACCTTGAAGGCAACCATATCCATCATGTGAGAAATGCCACTTTCATCTCCTGCAGCACTCTAACTGTACTGTAAGTAATTGGATACACTAGCCAGTCAGAGTGAGATGTGCTTATACTGAACAGTCAAGTGATTCATTACAGCTAATATAAAAGTTTCCTGAGTATTATGGTTATTTATCTCTTGAGGATATTAAATTAAAATGCTTGGTTTGAAGTGAGCACCACACAGAATAGCCACTGTTTACACTTTATAGCAAAGTTCAGCATTGAAATATGTAACTGAACTTGACTGAAGAGATTTTGGCTGATACTAAGATTTAGAAATTTCCATTATAACCTTTTTCTTGGAGTCAAATGTCTCATAATGAGAACCAGCAAACATACAAAATATATAGCTTGTTGCTTATTTTGATTGGCTGGTGGGTTGGCTGGCTCATCAGTTGTAGAATTTTCTCCAAAGTTTCTTCAGTGATGATGTAACCATCTTCAGAAAATCCCTTCTACTTTTTGGTTGATTAGTAGGCTCCATGGTGTGTGTCACTTTCAATTTTTAACTCTTCTGCAGTACTCATGTTCTTGGTTTTCTCATTGTTCTTGAAATCCAGGTTGTTCATTTAAGGAATGAGCCCAGTGGCAGGTGCAATGAGGGTGAATGAAAAGTTGCACAACCATGTGCCTGTGTCTGAGACCTGGTTAGGTCACAAGCCTTCCAGCCCACTTAATCTTCCTCCTGCCCTCAGCCAATTTACACCAGCCTTCCATGGGAATATGTGTGTACATATATATATATATACACATATATATGCAGAAGTACATGCATGTATAGGACCTATAGGCAAAAAAAGCTTTTTATCAAATGATAAAATGACAAACCTCTAGATGCAATTAGCTTATTAATGGAATTGGGCAAATATTTGAAGATGCAGAGAACAGAGAACTTTTAAATTTTATGTAAAACTTCTCTCCCAAATCAAATAGATATCAAGAAGAAGCAACGTAAGTCTGTTTTATTCTTTCAGGGTGATGAGACGAAATAAAATCAGCTCCCTAAATGAAAACAGTTTTTCTTCTCTCCAGATGTTAGATGAATTGTGAGTAGATTTCTTCTTTTATTTGTACAAGTCACAAAGTTTTGTAATTTATATTGAAAATGTTTTCATCATAAATTCTATTTCACACAATGTGCTCTGGAGATGGCATCCTTAGGGCTTTTTTAAAATATATATTGAAGATATAGTCAACATATCTATATATATAGATAGATAGATATAGGGAAGGAATACATAAAATACATAGCCTGTATCAATCATATCAGGGCTTTTGCTCACAAGATTGTTACATTCTCTGAACAGAATAATACTTATTAATCTTGCATTACCACAGTCCGGGAGCATGTGTGCCTTCAGTGTCTTTTAGACCAGTTTGACAGGTTTGGTTGGACTGAGACTTTTATTCCTCTGTTATTGGGATTTATGCATAGTGAAAATAAGGTGAAAAGTAGACATAAAAACTAAGGTAAAAATATGCTGTTTAGCCATGTGAAAGAATTCCCATCAGGAAACAATATGCTTAATTAATTTCTAACCTTTTACCAGCCAAATTAATGGTATTTTACTTTATTTTTGTTGGAAATAAAACAGCAATAAATTATGTATCAAATGGTATAACTAATGAGACAAAGAGAGATCTGATAGATCTAGGTTACCACCTTGTTTTAACATCATTATTTCCTAGTCCAGGTTTCTGATAACCCAAAAAATAAATAATATCCTATTTGGCAAATAAAATTGTGTATATTGAAACTGCGAAACTATTCAGTAAAACTACTGTGTGTAGTAAGAACTTACTATATCCTACCTGTTTCTGCAGAGACTTGGCTAGCAACAAGATTGAATCACTTCCTCCATATATATTTAAGGAACTAAAGGAGCTTTCACAACTGTAAGGATTCTTGTTTATTATTATACATAACTGTATATTCCTCATTTGATAGGATGCTTTCATTCATATGTACCAGGAAAGAGAAGAGCACATTTGTTTGTACGCATCATTTAAGTTCTGCCTAAAAAGCACTTATCCCAAAAGTAATTCTATATAGCATTTTGTCCAGAATAATGTTGTAAAAGATGCACGTTTTCATGTCCCAAAAGACAGCATGTTCAAATTCTACCTTTTTCTAGATCTTGTTAGTACACACAAAATGAGCTATGCTAGATATATAATGAGCAATTAATAATTTGATGGCAATGTTTAACCAGATATCAGAATTTAACTCTAAAAATAGATCATAAACTCATGAGAGCATCATACAGATGCCTTGTTTGCAACTGTTTTGTTCCTGTAAAACAGTTCCAAAGAAGCACAAGGTAATTTAAAACCAGATAGTTTCTCTTTTTCTCGTTACACATATATAGGCAAATTTTCAAATGCTGCTGTTGGAAAGTCACAATCTTTCTTGCATAATCTGAAAGAGGTGCTAGTCACAACACTGAAGATCTCTGGAGGAGAGGAGGTAGTACTCAAATACAGGAATAACTTATTTTGGGGATTTTCCAGCATCACTGGGATCCAACACCTACATTGGGGCAACCAAGTGTGTACAGATGCATTTATTGAGTTTGTGCATTTTAATTACAATAAAGAAAAGTTATGTTGAGAAGTAAAAGGGGATGTACCCAGAAACACTCTTGCACAGAGTGACAGCATACAATGCTATTTTTACATTCTAACTTATCTCTGTCTCTTCAACCCACACCCAAAATCAATTGTAATTTATTTCTAAATGCATGCAGTTCAGCTAGGTTCTTTTACTTGAAAAGACAAGTCTGGAGAGTTTAATAATTAATATTTCTGTAGTCAAAACCTTTAAGCATCAGGCTGGGAGGGGCAGTTTTTTGTCTGTGTGTGTGTGTGTACATGGCAATAGCATGCCTGTGAAGCTTCTGACGACTCTTTCCACCGGCTCAGGAAGTTAAATAACACTAAATGATTGTTACCATTTGCAGTTGCAACTGCCAGGTGTACAAGTCCCTCCCTCCTACTGGACTAGAAAAGCAAATGGGTTATTGTAGATTGACCTTGTTTTTAGAACAAGCTGTAAGCAATGTGGCCAAAGTTACTTTTGTTGTATTTACAGGAACCTTTCTTACAACCCAATCAAGAAAATACAAATAGACCAGTTTGATTTTCTAATTAAACTCAAATCTCTGTAAGTATCAAGTTTTTATATTTTAGCTATATTTTCTTTCTGATTATGCACATCTCCCTCAGTAGGACATGGTCCAGAGTATATTTTGTAAGAAATTGCCCCTGAAGAGTTTAGGGGAACTTTTTGCAGGTGCACTAACACAGCAGCTCTGACTTGAATTCTGCCAGCAAAGCTCCTCTTAAAACTGTGAGATACTGCAGCGACAATCTTGCAATTCTGACATTATCCTGCAGTAGATTTAAGTACATCTTCACTGGTCACTTCACATCTGAAGTAACCAGCTAAAGTACAACATTGGTTCTTGTCAGACATCTGTTCAAAATCATAGGATATTTTGCTTTGGAAGTGACCTTTAAAAGTCATCTAGTTCAACTCCCCTGCAATGAGCAGGGACATCTTCAGCTGGATCAGGTTGCTCAGAGCTCTATCCAACCTGACCTGGAATTCTTCCAGGGATGGGGTATCTACCACCTCTCTGGACCACTTATCCCAGTGTTTCACCACATCATCATAAGAAATTTCTTCCTAATATCTAGTCGAAATCTGCAATTTATTGGTTTAGAACCATCACCCCATGTCCTATGGCAACAGGCCCTACTAAAAATGGTCGTGGAGATTGAAAACCAGATATTTTCTTGGACAGAAGTGCACCTGGAGTTTATGATCTGAGCTGTGAGCTGTAGCCATCAGTACACATACCTTTGTTGATCAGACCAGCTTCCTCACAGTGATTTGGCCTCCTGGCCAAATTCAACTGAATTTGGGAAATGGCTAATGAACTGAAAATACTAAGTCTGTATAATTGTCATGAAAATAAGCAGCTGAGCACAAAAAATAATAACCAATTACCTCCTTACACTCAAACTACAGCATGATTTTATCAATTTATCTATTTATTTAATACCAAAGAACTCATACAACTCAGTGATCATGGCCTTCCATGTTTTTAGTTTAAAAAACTGTTAAATCTTGAGGTAGATCTATAGGCAACTGTATTTTGGCAGTTTGTAGAACACCAGTTCCCTCTTCATCTGCTTGAAATAGTGAAAACAGTTGGGGAAAGCATTCCCTAGGATTCATTGCAGCACTTAAATAAAACTAGCACATTTCCATGCTGGAGCTTTTTCATGTCTGCCAGCAAAACTGCCTACCAACCCACAACTAACCAGTAAGTCTGTATTTTTCTCCATTTTTGCCTAAATGTGTTCAGAACTCACATGAATATTACATTCAAAGCTTTGAACAATAATAAGGCTTCCCACAAGGAGAACCAAAGGCCTCTGACCAGCTGCACCTCTAACCAGTGAATGGGGTGGACTGGAAGAACACAGAACCTGAAGTTCTAAAAGAACATCTTACAGAGTTAAACTTTATTGATCTAGCACTGCAGGGGAAACAGTATTGCTGCTTTCAAAATATATATAAAAAAAATTAAAATAAGGAATCCCACCTGTGTGTCACAAGAAAGCCAGCCTTTTCTCTCACATGCTGTGTTCTGTGTCCCAGCTTCCTGCTGCTCTTGACGTAATAAAGAATGAGTTCCTGGGTTGGTTTGTTTGTCTAGTAAAGCACTACCTCAGATAAAAGACAGAAGAGATGTGTAAAAATATTACTACTAGAACAAGTTATTATTTCCCTAGAGACTATGAAAGAACATCAGTAGAATAGTACTTTGAAAGGGCGACATATTAATCAGAGATTCATGAATTCTCATGACTGAGAGCAGCACTAAAACAGTTTTCTTCATGAATCTGGAAGAACAGTGACTTTCTTAAAATTATTTGCAATTCCTTTCATTCTACTTTGGATTTTACTCAGACTTTCTGATCAAGTTTCAAAGGGATGACAGATTAGATGCAATTAAAGTTCTTCTCTAGTTTCCTATAATCATAAAATCACAACTAAATGCTCATAAAATTTGGTTTTTTAGTACTGAGTTTCTATGGCCTTTTACTGAGAATATATTTTTACAGCAGCTTGGAGGGCATTGAAATTGCAAACATCCAGAGGAGAATGTTCAGACCCCTGAGAAACCTTTCCCACATGTAAGTAGATTATTCTAGTTTGCTTTTTTTGGTCTGAATTTTACAATTATGGAATACTGGACAATTGAAAACAAAGGCGTAAGAAAAGCAGCATGTAAGCAGTTGTCGAATTTTGATGATTTTCAGTTAATTTTTCTTCTTTCAGAATATGTTTTCTGAGTAGTTACTAGAGAGTTTTGATATTCTGACAACCAACCTAGAATGATCTCTTATCTATTTCTCACAACCAGATATTTTAAGAAATTCCAGTACTGTGGGTATGCTCCTCATGTGCGCAGCTGCAAACCCAACACTGACGGGATTTCCTCCCTCGAGAACCTTTTAGCTAGCATCATACAGAGAGTGTTTGTCTGGGTTGTATCTGCCATCACCTGCTTTGGAAACATTTTTGTTATCTGCATGAGGCCCTATATCAGATCAGAGAATAAGCTGCACGCCATCTCCATAATGTCTCTCTGCTGTGAGTACTCCATGCCTAGAAAAATATCTTTTTGGTCTGCTCGTAGTGTGTGTGGTATCTGTTATTATAGTACAGTGATGTATTTCCAGCATTAGATTAACTGTACTTTCTTGATGTTGCAAATGACAATAAAAAATGCTGTGCCTTATGTACCAGGAGGTCTCATTAAATGCTGCCTTTGGCAGCTGGTGTATTCCAAAGGTTTCATGTTTGATTTTCATGCTGCGGGAATTCTGTCAAATTCCAACTTTCTTCAGCAAGAAGAAATAAAATTCCAATATTTCAAATGCCCACAAACCTATATTTTACCATGCATTTGTCAGTAAGTAGCAATTTCTGCATCTAATTATTGTGTTCAAAAATTCTAGTTTTTGCACAAGCAGAAGGTTGCTTATCCAAATATATAAAACTAATCTATTCTAGCTCCCCAATATTAGGAATTGGGGTGTTTTTTAATATTTTAGTCCTGAAAGCAAGACAAGTTTATGGGTTAACTACTTGACAGTACAGTTGCTACAACCCTGAGTCTCTCCATACAGGAGAGTCTATAAGTATTGCACAAATGCAATTAGAAGCATTTTGAAAGGTAGTTGTCAACATCGTAAAATTATTGCAACATTTCTAAATACAGCATGTCACTGATTTTGAAACTTTGTTTTTCCCATAGAAACAGTCTGAATACAATGCAAAGTTTTTAGCAAAATAGCCAGGAAGCCTTCAGTTCTGTGTTGATAGGCCATCTTCCCTTACTAATCTTAGAAGACTAGGCACATGAGTTTCAAACTAGCATAAGGTGGAAAAAACAAACTTTGAATCCAGCGGATGGCCGAGTCAAAGAAAATTTTCTTAAGCCAATGTTATTACAGAAATAAATAAAGAAATAAGACCTAATAAAAAAGGGTCGCAAGAATATTTCTGTAAAAAGATACAGCAGTATCTTTTTCTATTTGCAAACTAATTTTACCAGAGCTTTAAAAAATGGAAACAAGTATGAAACACAGACTGTCAGTCCAAATGAAAAGGAAAACAAAAAAAAAAGAAAAAACTAATATAAAATTATACTGCCTTAATTGTAATTCACAATAGCATTCCAGGCGTAATATTGATTTTATATCTATGTATTATTTAACTTGTAAGTATGGAAGTACGTACTTATATATATATATATTTTTATGTGTGTGTGTGTGTTTGTCTGTTTTCCAATATGCATATACAGAGCGAATGGGAAATTCAGATGTGCAAATAATGATGTTAAGCACTGTGCCCACAGGTGCTGACTGTCTGATGGGAATATATTTATTTGTGATTGGAGCTTTTGATCTTAAATATCGTGGAGAATACAACAAGCACGCTCAGTTGTGGATGGACAGTATTCACTGTCAGTTGGTTGGATCGCTGGCTATTCTGTCTACAGAGGTGTCAGTCTTACTGTTGACTTATCTGACTTTGGAAAAATACATCTGCATAGTTTATCCTTTTAGGTGTTTGAAGCCCAGAAAATGCAGGACAATTTCCATTTTGATTCTTATCTGGATAATCGGGTTTGCTGTTGCTTTTATCCCACTGAGCAATAAGGAATTTTTCAGGAACTACTATGGCACCAATGGCGTCTGTTTTCCTCTTCACTCAGAACAATCAGAAAGTTCAGGAAGTCAGATATATTCTGTTGTGATTTTCTTAGGTAAGTTGCATTTCTTCTTTACATATTACTAGAGCTGCAAAGGAGCCAAGTTTTCAAACAAATAAGATAGCTGTGATGTTCACACCTCCTTGGATTTAGATTCTCCAGAAAGCATTTAAAGACTGTTTCCGATATAAATATTTTACTGTATTAGATGTGTACCTACTTATCTTAAAATGTATGAAAGGCTGAGAAAGTAGAAAGAAATTATTGACCGTTATGTTCTTGAATTAATAGGCTTTGTTAGGGAAGTAGAGCAATAGTAAGACCAGAAAAGAACTATTTAATAATTTAATTTATTTTAAGCAGATGGTAGTTATTTGCCAGTTATCAGTGAATAAAATCAATACCTGAGTAGAGGCAAAAATTTAGTCTTCAGTTGAGGACAGACTCAGATTTTCTGGCTACTTTCATGGCTAATTCCATGAGACTAGAAGTTCAGATGAAATATTCTTCTACCTGAAAATAGGTGATATAGAATTGCCATTATGCTTTTAAATTATAATTAATTTTAACTTTTAAACAGGTGTAAACTTGGCAGCTTTTATCATCATTGTGTTTTCCTATGGGAGTATGTTCTACAGTGTTCACCAGACAGCTATTATGGCTACTGAAATTCGGAATCATATTAAAAAAGAGATGATCCTTGCTAAACGTTTTTTCTTCATTGTATTTACTGATGCACTATGTTGGATACCTATTTTTATTTTGAAACTCCTCTCTTTACTTCGAGTAGAAATACCAGGTATGTCCTTTCTTTTGGGAGGCTGTTTCAACAGTGCCTGCATGAAGTGTTTCTTCTACTTCAGAAGAAAAGACATGTAATGAAATGAGCTATATTGCTGCAATTAACTTCATGTTCTGTATCTATATCTATGTGCACACAATATAATGAACTATATAGTTTTGCTATTTAATTGAACTATATTACTGTAATCATCAAAGATTAGCCATATTTGACTTACATAAAAAACGCTAAAATTCAAATCATTCAAGTCTGTCTGCATATAACATCTATAAAGTGTACAAAATATACTTGAAAATCAAGGCTGAGTTGCATTGGCTTTTCTCATCTTGTGATTTTTACTGTCTAAATAACTCAGGACAATATAGTGTTTCCTATCTTGATTTAATAATGTAACTTATTCTGAAATAACTTTATTTTACAAGCTGGTGTTTATAGTTCAAACAATTAAGTTACATAAAGCTCTGCTTATCTTCTTCATGCTGTAAGTATATTCCCATGTAAAAATTGTGTAACCTAAAAGACTGAAATTGCACCTTAATTTTTTCCTTCTCTTTGCAATACCAGTATATGCCAGAAAAAAAGCCTCTTTTTGTGGGGCTTGTAAACCCTGTTAGAAAGGACATGTGAGAGTGAACAGAACAATCAGCAACAGCAGATTCAGACTCAATGTACAGATGTGTGTCACAATATTACATTGGCAAGAAAATGTTTTAGCTCACAGATTTTGCCTTACGTGCTGACCAGAAGGGTTGGGAGTTGAGCTTTTCAAAGTTTGGACTTGCATTTCAAATGTCTGGAAGTTACACTGAATTATGTCAAATATTCAGTTATTTTAAATCTTCTAAAATGCTTCTTCAATAAGCTATCAAACCACCTAAGATGTTTGAAAGAAAATATTGTGGAAAGTAGAAGCAGGTGTATTGCAAGTCAAGAAACCTCAAAGAAATCTTGCTGAATCACAGGGTGATCTTGGATTCAGCAAATTAATGTTCTGTGATAGATAAACCAGATTAAACAGTAATTACTCATTTCATGAAACTAAAGACACGGCAGCTAGCTGCCTGAATTTACACAAGTTGTAAACTTCTTTTGATAGCTGTTGTTTTCATTGGTGATACATTATGACAGCTTTAGAACCCAGCACCTGCTTGTTTCCAAAACTGTAGCCAATGTGATGGGGTCAACAGGAATGTATTGATATTGCAACGAAGTTGTAAAACTGAACGGGTGTCACGCCAGGAGAGTCAATGAAGTTTCTTGTGCCTCTTGGAACGGTTCTTTGACAGTTTTATGAGTCAAACAATGCAACAGAGGGCACCGATTGACGTCTTTCAGCACTTTAATCCTGTCCCTTCTCCACCTGCCCCTCAGGGAACCTATCTCCCAGACAGTAAAGGATGAGAAGGGGACGTTGTAAAAATGCACAGACTGACACAGGCGGACAGTGAGCACAGAAACTCTTACCAACAGGAAAAGAAGGAAATAAGGAGGATGTATACAATGCTCTTTTTCAGGGGAGGAATGGAGAAATCCTGGTGCAGAAGAGAAAACCATTCTCTGAGGGGATACAGGGACTGGAGGATATTGTTTTGCAGGAGGACAGAACATCACGGGCATCATTAAGAGTGCATGACATCAGTCATGGGAAGAGGATAGGAAACAGATGGCATAGGAAGAGACAGGGGGCAAAGAAGAGACAAAAATTTTGGGGCAAGAAAAAGGGGCTCAGCCAGAACAAGAAAAGGGCAATTAGGAAGCTACGGCATAGAAAAGAGGGATAAATGGAACTACTGAGAGAATAATAAATGTCAGCTTTTGCAGGGAGTCCTGGAAACAGAGTGAGGTAAGAGGCAGTGCAAGTGTAACAGCAAGAAGAAGAAGAAAAGCACCTGTTGTGCCAGGAGCTCAGCCTAAGAGCACATGACCTCCCCCTCTCACCAGGAAGCTGTGCCGGGTTGGCATCAAGTGCTTATGTTAACTAAGGTGTGCAAACACTGGAATGCATATTACAGCTGTCTTTCTTTTTCCCTCCCTAAGGTACCATAACTTCTTGGGTGGTGATTTTTATACTGCCAATAAACAGTGCTTTGAATCCTCTTCTCTACACTTTGACTACACGACCTTTCAAAGAAATGATTCACCAGGTTTGGTACAACTACAGACAAAAAAGATCCAAAAGAGGTAAAGGCAGCCAGAAACCATATGGTCCATCATTCATTTGGGTAGAGATGTGGCCAATGCATGAAATCACGCCAAAGGTTACAAAGCCTGTGCTTTGTACAGACTCTTCTGATGCTTCAGTGACTACACAGTCAACAAGACTAAATTCCTACACGTAATTACATTTTGAATCCTCACGGTGACATTGGCACTGTTAGCTTCACATCCGTGGGCTTGCTGCTTTACAGCCATGAGGAAAATGAGGGAGTTGTGACACCAGGGCTCACGTGAACCGCTGCGGTAAGAAGAGGGAGCCATGTGTCTGTTTGCAGGTAGAACTGGCATTTTACCATCTCACAGCAGTACCTGACACGTTGACAGTTCATCCTAGATCAGAATGAGAAATCAGTTGTTTGGGGCTTTTTTCTTCCAGAAGCCAATAGTGTGGGGGAAAAAAATGAATTGTCATTTGAAACATCTCACCCTGAAAGCAGATTGTTTCAAAATCACCTATTTATGGGGAAGTGTTTGTGTGTGTGTGTGTGTGTGTGTGTATTTTCTTTTTTCTTTTTCTTTTTTTTTTAGTTTCCCATTTCAACAGCTAATTTTTTTTAAGAGTTAATTGGTTTCCTCATTAGGAACTGTATTTTCTCCTCAAAGTTTCTGACTGGCTCTATTTAGGCTGCATCATCTCTTAAAAAGCTTTAAGGAGCAACAGCTGTAAGAAAAACATTTAAATTTCATAATTAGGTCAGTTAACTATATCTGTCAAAGATGAACAAGTGAAAGTTGTATTCCTTTTATAAATTTACTATTTCACTCATGTAAAAGCAATAGTGAAATTGTAATGATAGTTCTGATACAGTCACCAGGTTGGACAAGGCCTTGATCAGCCCAGTCTACTGGGAGGGGTCCCTGCCCATGGCAGGGAGAAGTCGGGACTAGGTGATCTATAAGCTTCTAATTCAGGCAGAACCAGAACTGTGGTGAAGAAAAAAATAAAAAGGAGAGGTTTGGGTTTTTTTTCCCCAAGTGAGTGTCCCCCAGCTTTAACTGGTGGAAGATCAGTTAACCTTTAACCCTTTCAGAAGAGTATCTTACTCTGGAAAGACTGGACTGAGTATCCCAGCATCTTGCTGCTGCTCTTTTCATCACTTTTCTTAATGGGCTACCAAAAGTAGCTCACCACAGCTTGCAGACTTCAACAAATTCCAGTCTTAAGATGTCTCTCTATGTACAAGGGAGACAGTCAAATAGAAAACTATCAGTCTTAATAGGTGTCACGACATTTACATTTTAATAATTTTGTACATCTGACTGGATGCTTTATAGTTAAAGAAATTTGAAGACCACAGCCATTCAGCACTTTTTGAAGTATTATTTTACATCCCAGAATTATAAGGGTAAAAAAAAAAAAATTATCCCATCTGAAACAATCCCCTAGAGGCAGTTCCTTCACACATTCTTACTGAAGAGAATCTTTTCTATTATGAATTATTACACCTTCCCTTCTTCTTTCAGTTCCGTATTCAGTCTGATGGCCTAGAAGCCCAAAAAGGTAAAAAAATGCTTTCTTTTGCATTGATTTGAAACTATTTAAAATTAATTTAAAAGATACTTCCAATGTTTGCACTTAACTTCTTAACAGTATAAGAAGTAGAATTTTGAAAAAGTGACTCACACTTCAACTGTTTACAGAACTTTGAATTATCTTGAAACTGAAGATTGTTAAGCATCTTGTTTCCACTACTGTATGTTCTACTGAAATAAAATATTATCTGCTGAACAAAACGACTTATTTTCCAAGCTGTTTAGCAACATTTCGGGTTATGGGGGTTAAGAACAGCTAAGCAAAATTCTGCCACGTGGATTGCCTTTAACTAGAGCAATTAGAACTTATTTCAATAGAACTTCCTTACGCTGAGAGGCCAAGCCCTCTCAAGGACTGTGACTGCCTTTGAGATATGCAAGGATCCCTGACCTTGCCATTACTTGTTTTTCACTTAATTTGATTATGGTTATATTCAACATCACTTTTGTTTCTTTTAGTAACACAATAACAGTCAATACTTCAGAATTTTTGCAACATCTTTATTGTTGTGATAAGCGAACTACAGCTGGTCTTTCTAAAAGTCCTGCAAGTAAAAATAAGGCCGGCTAATAAGCCACGGCAGAGTCATGTTCTCCTGCAGCCTGCCATTGCATTCCAGCATTATTATTTTGCACAGTGCCTGGTAAAGGTACAGGAGCGTCAGTACAGCTATTTATTACAGATCAGCCACCTTTCAGACCAAAAGGTTCTGTTAAAAGTAAGCTCTAGACTATCTGACTAGTCACTGCTTAAGGCAAAAATAAAAAACAGGACCAAACACTGAAAAAGCTCTGAAGTGCTTCCCCAGCAATGGGAGAATACATGTCACAGATTCTTTTCTAACTAATGGAAGCTTTTACTTCCAGTTCAAAATAATCCATCCTATCAGTAAACAATGCTGTTAAACTTCTACCCTGCAGAGGTATGTGGTCCATCATAAGGCACTTTATTACAACAAAAGTTAGTGTAAAATTGTTTGCAGTAATAAAACAACTTGTGAAAAATCTGCAGCTTTACAGACATACACTGCAATACTGCTAAAAATAGTAAGGTTTGGGATATGGGATTTTTCTAAAGCTCATAAATAAGCCACAACTTGCCACATTATCCCATACTCAGTGTGAAGAAAAAGTGTGCATAACAAAAAACTGAAGTTAGTTCAAGTTTCTCTGGGGATGGCAGGGTTTCTGCTGGTGACAGCTCTTAAAAAGGCGGGCTGACAATTCTTCATCCTAGGACACCACTTCCCTACCAGTAATGAGTTCTGAACGTAGCACACATACTAACTTTGTATCTAACACGTTAGC
>VWZT01016016.1:14937-59123 GCA_013397055.1 Pachycephala philippinensis
CCTGCCCGGGGCCTCTGTGCGCCCGGAGGAGGGAGGACGGGGCTGTGCGTGAGGGCTGCCCGCACCCGAGCTCTGCGATACTGACGTGGTTTATTCACCTGGAGCGGGGTGCGTAAAAAGATGGGCGGGTTTTTTAAGCGACGCTAGGTGTCACCTAGTGTCACCTGCTAGTCACCTGCTAGTCACTTGCTTTAAAGCGTAGAATAAAGCGGTGGAACGAGTGCCCTTGTTTGGGAAGTAGTTGTGGAGACAGCATCCCGACAGCTGTTGCTAAAGAGCTGCCGCAGAGCAAAGTTTCTGCTTGGGGATCGCCTGGCTCCTCCAGGCGTTTCCCATCGCTTTCCCAGTCCGTGCTCTCAAAAGTGTCGTGCACAGGCTCAGTGCCCTCACTGGGGAATAATGTGCCCGTCCAGCGTTTGCACCCACCTCTGTTATTATCAGACGTGTTCGGAGCAGAGTTTCACTTCTTTTGCATGTATGAAACAATTGATTTTTTAAAATATGCTGAGTGATTCTTACTACCATCAGTTATGGTCAAATAAAAAAGTCGTGAAAGTAAAGTTAAAGTTTCATAAAATATATGTATGGGTGTAGCTGTTATCAACCTTATGGAGTACTTGTTCTCATATCCTGCCTGGTTGCGGGTAAAGGATAACTAAGGATCATGAGGTGGTATGATAATAGTTTTTATGTTATGTTGGTTAGGTGCAGAATTCCTCTTAAGGAACCAACATGGATAATACTTCCTACCTTGCATATGGAGACCTGTATTCTGACTGTCACTGGGCAGGGTTATGACACAGGATGCTTGTGCTGGCCTTGCCAATTGCCTTTCTCAACTAAACATTTGTCGTAGCACACTGGTGATTTTACTTACGTAGTTTTGCACAAATACTCCACTTTAAATATGCTATTATTCTTCTTCATCCCTGAAAACAGAGAATTCTATAGGAAAGGAAAATTATTAGTCAAGGTGCATTAGTTCACAGACCTTCTAAATATAACTGGTTTTCATATGAACCATGCTAGGTTTTTTAATACAACTCACACACATTTATTATTTGTTTCTAAAAGAGGCAAATGATGGCATGTAAAAGCCCTCTGAAAAGAGTCCTCTTTTGATAATTTGAAACTTTATTTTTAGTCCATTTGCTTACAAAGAAATTCTAATCTGTTCTTGCAACAATTTACTATATCTGCAGCAAAGGTAAAGGTTATTGTCTTGGTTTGAGAGACAGGTGTCTGTTAAGGAAGGCAGGAGCCTCCCCTGGAACGGGAAAATGCAACCCCCTTCCCTTCCAATTACTATATATTTGAAATTAAGGGGCTTTCAGGCAAAGATATGATGAATAGGAATAACAGTTCTTTACTAATATATATATATATAAAAATATAACGAGGCAAACAAAACAACAGTAACTATGGCAGTAACAAGAACCACACACCCAGTGACACCTTCTCGGCTGTCAGGCACTTTCCCTTCGGTGCAGTTCCGGTCACGGCCGGCAGGGGCGCTGGCGGCTCCCGGTGAGCAGGGCAGGTGCGATGGTTCCCCCGCGGCTGCAGGGGGCGCTCCGGAGCGAGCTCGGGGACCACGCGGTAATGGCGGCTCGGGATCCCGGGAAGGGATGGAGGAAAAGCTTCACAGACCCCCTGGGCAGCTGATCCCGGTGCCCACCTGGATCCTCGGGAACAGCGGAGCAGCAGGGACGAAAACAAATCTCGGGTGGCAGACGAGATGTATCAAACTCCGGAGCTGCAGTGGGAGCCCCCGGACGTCTGGGCAGGCAGGCGTGTGCCGCTACAGTGTAGCGGAGGCTCGGAGCAGCAGCAAAGAAAAGGGCAGGGCTAGGGCAGGGCTAGGGCAGCCGCAGCCCAGCTTCCAGCGAGGAGGGGGAAGACGGGCTTGAGATCCCGGTGGAGTCCCCGGTAGGAAGGCAGCAGAAGGCAGCGGATCTGCAAAGGCGAGTAATCTCCTTCACTCCGAGGGGGAGCTCCTGTCTCCTCCGATGCCGGGAGAAACAGGAAGACCAGGGCTGTATCCAGCCTGTCTTTTACCAGTTCAAATCTCGCGGCATACCCCGCCCAGCACGAGAAAAACCCAGGCCAGATGGACTCCTCCCCCAGTGGCCACGTCTTTTGTCCTTCTTAAGTATGTAACAATAAGCAACTAAAGTATGAAAAAATTCCTTAAGAGGAAAGAAACAAAAAACAAAAGGCAGCTCCCAAAACCCTCAACAGTTATCTGTATCTACTTTATCTTTGGCTAAGCATACTTGGGTTTAAGTCTGTGCTTTTATTGTAGACCATGGCATTTACTTTAGATGAGCTGTCTTGTATAGTAGCCCAAGCTGTCTGTCTCAACATGTGTTGAGATGTCAGAAGAGTTAAACTTGCATGTCCTGTTTCTACAGTTTGGTCACTTTTAATGCAGTCTGAAATAAACCTTTTGAAGTTCAAAATGAAATCAGAACGTAAAATGTGTTTCACCTGTATGCACACACATGTTATCCCGTGTCAGCTGTGTGGCCTGTGTACTGAGTGAAGAATGCTTAAAGGGGAAACTTCTTATTTTTTTTTTCCTGATTAAAAATTGCACAGCATCCTCCTAACTTGAAAATTTAAAAATCCATATTTATGGTTCCTCATGTTCACATCACCTGGTAGCCTTTGGGAGGGGGAAGCTGTCATACTTGTTGTGCCACTTGCATCTCTGAAATTTTGAAAAATCTGGAAAACTACTGATTTGACAAAGTTGCTTCTTGTTTTTGCAGCACGTCAGTGCTTTCATGCTCTGAAGTTGATAAAGAAAGATTGCCTTCTATCGCTGCGTGTTTCACGATGTGCCTCTACCGCCTCTGTGCCTCGCATAACTACGCATTACACAATTCATCCTCGGGACAAAGACAAACGATGGGAAGGTAAAAACATTGCATTCTTTAAAAGCTGCTTTTTAAAAATTATTATTATTATTGCTGAGTTTTAAAGACACTAAAATGTGTTGCTGTTTTTTTCTCTTTATGGAAATTCTCTATGCTTAAATACAGTACGGCTATTTCAAATGAAATTTTTGGTTGCTATCTTACGATAAGTGTCTTCAGTGCTATAAAATAGCATCAGAAGAAACTTTATGCTTGTTTTCATAAAGAAAATATACAAGCAGCTTTTGATTTAGTGTCTGTCACAACAAGATTTAGTTCTGTTCAGTATGTATCTGCTTGGTTTTTCAGTTGTTCTTACCGTGAGGGTTTAGGTTTAGTGAGAGAGGGGTTGGGAGAAATTGGAGATTGGATTATGTTATTATCTTTTTTTTTTCTATTGAAGGAGTAAACATGGAAAGATTTGCAGAGGAAGCTGATGTTGTCATTGTGGGAGCAGGCCCTGCAGGCCTTTCTGCAGCCATTCGACTCAAACAGTTGGCTGCTGAGCACAGCAAAGAAGTGCGTGTTTGTCTGGTGGAAAAGGCTTCTCAGATTGGTGCACATACATTGTCTGGTGCTTGTCTTGAGCCAAGGTCCTTAGAAGAACTCTTTCCAGACTGGAAAGAGCGAGGGGTATGTATGAGCGTGTAAATAATGAAGTTAATTACTAATTACTTGCAATGAACTTCATACCTGACTCATTCTGGTATGAGTTAGTACCTGGTACCATTAGTAATTAGTACCATTTTAAAATACCTTGATGGAACAAAACAAAAACAGGTGCCTTCTTTTTAGTCTGTTTCCTCTAGTTCGACAATGCTAAAAGTTTTCTGTCTACACAGATACGCTGTGTCTTTGCTCTTTTCTGTGGTAGTTCTACTGCATATAAACAATATGTCTGGTGCAGCCTGGGGTGCCCTGCACTTGCTGCCTTTGTGCAGAATCCAGCTCCTGTGCATGAGCAGGAAGATGGTTCTTACCAATGACAGACTTGCTGCTTCTGTACAATAGCCCTTCATGGCAATGGCCCTGGCTGCACTGACTTCTGTGCAGACACTGTGGTGTAACGAAGGCCTAAGATGATTTCAGGATGGAGGATAGCAGGAAATGAGCTGCCATCTCTCCCGGAACAGCCATCTGACTTGCAGCCAGCTGCCTGCCATCACCTGAGAGCTGCAAGAAGTCAGCCATCAGCTCTTTGGTTTGCCTTACTGTGATAAATACACAAGTTGAGCTGCCTTCTTTAGAAAAGTCTAGAATATTGATGTAGTACAAGCCTGTGTACAATAGATGTTATTTTAAAATCATAAAAGCCAGATATAAAAAAGCCAGATATAAAAGCCGGATTTTATGTTTCTAACTTCAGTAGTTGTGTTGATTCTTGCCTGATGACTGCCTCATAAAGTATTTTATCTCCACTCTTGTTATACCTTCCTATAGAAGTGCTATACTAAACCTGCATTTGACTGGCAGTTTGATTTTGTTGTTTCTGTTGGATAGGCTAAGAAAACATAACTCTCTACTTCTTCTATTTTATTTTTTGTAGGCTCCACTTAATACGCCTGTGACTGAAGACAAGTTTGGAATTTTAACAGAGACATCTAGAATTCCAGTGCCAATTCTTCCAGGTAAAGTTTGGTGAGAGAGAAGAGAGTCAACTTCCCCTGTGTCTTTTTCAACTTCTCCATGAATCAAAACAAGTTTGATTCCGTGTAGTGCAGCAAGCGTATGTAGAATGTAACAGGTTAGAGTGATATACTCTGTGTAGGTGATAGCTGTGATAACAGATGGCATTACCTTGAAGATAGTAGCTGTAGATGTGACATCTGCTGTATACAGCCTCAGTTATTTTGCTTAGTGTCTGATGTTTTATATGTGTGTGTGTCTTTTTTTGCCTAGGACTTCCGATGGTTAATCATGGAAATTACATAGTACGTCTGGGCCACTTTGTGAGTTGGCTAGGCGAACAAGCAGAAGCTTTGGGTGTTGAGATATATCCAGGCTATGCAGCAGCTGAGGTACTAATGACATCAATGTGTATATATAAAAAGTGGCTTTGGAACACCTTTCAGTGCAGTTATGACCATTTGTACATGTGCAACATTCCTTTTAACAGATACGTATTGTGAAAACTGTGTTTTTGTGTCTAAATTCCCTGGCTCAGATCCAGCAAAGTGCAAGTGGATCATGCAGTATGTGACTGAATACATAACCTTCATGTTTGACCATTAAAGTCATGGTGCTTAGATGTTCTGCTTTAGAACTTTTAATGAGTAGATTCAAAATACAGATCATTACAATGGTTTTTGTTTGTTTGTTTAAATATTTCCAAAGGTACTTTTCCATGAAGATGGTAGTGTGAAAGGGATAGCAACTAATGATGTAGGCATTCAGAAGGATGGAGCACCTAAAGTAAGTATCTATCTTCCCCGTAACTAGGGGTCTAATTATGGAAATTGTGATACATCTGCTTCTCCTGCCATCAGTAGTCTTGCTGCAGCATAAGAAAAGTTGTAAAATTCAGTACCTGTCTTCCATCTCTATTTAACTGGGTTGATTACCTGTGAAAGTTCTGGTCTCAGAGCATTGTAAAATTCTTCTGAGATTAGTAGAAAAAACCTTTTCAGAAAAGTTGTCTTGAAGGAGATATTGTAAGGGTGTTTTGACATATGTGAAATCTGGAAACAAGGGAAGGAACTGCAGTAGCTCCGGGAAAAAAGGTCCAAAGGTGAAATAGAAAGCTTTAGTCCAGCTGTTAACTAGCAACATGTAAGAGTGTGTGCTTCTGGATGGTTTGGTTTCCTTGATATTTACAGCTGCAGTTGCACTTGCTGAGAGTGTCTAGCTTGTTGGGGCAAGGTACACACTGAGTCTTTATACCTTTATGCTGGTTGGTCGTGTTTCGGCATCCAGAAGGTGACTACCTGCCCTAAGTGTCAGACTTGGATTTTTGGTTTTTTTAGTGGCATCCAGAAGTGTCCTAAATGTGCTGTTTCCCTGTACAATATGTTGGGAGAAGATGGCACATCAGAGTTCCTTGGAACAACTTTCACACAGAATTATTTGACTACATAAATTAGGAGTATGAGTTTTTTCTTAACATTTACTTTCTTTTATAAAGTTTCTTTCTAGTTTCCTAGAGTTTCAAAGAAGTATTCACTTTCACATAGAGTGTGGGCTGTTTTTCCCCATTTAAGGCAGGGAGTGAGAAGAAAAGACTCCTTGTTTTGAGAGAAAATAGCCAGTGGAGGAGTAATGCGTTTTTCCAGTGTAATATTGTGTATCTGCTGCAGGGGACAGACACACTCTTGTTTTCCAGTGCATGTTTTGTCCAGAAGGTGGCACAAGTAACGTGTGCAGCTTTAGCGGTAATGAAGCTTTATGGGGAGTTTGGGTTTAAGATGAGAAGGAACGATTTTAGGTATATTGTTTAATATCCTTGAAATATCGATTTTTAAATTTTTTTTCCCCCATTTATTCTGGAAGAATGTGTCTCTTAACCTCTTTAATGTACATAATGAGTATGCCACTGCTGCAGCTTTTTTTACTGCATTATCACTCAATTCAAATGTTTTAGCTGTCAGTTAGGTCAGCTGGTACTACCTCCAGTGCATAAAGGCTCAGGTAAATAGATGTAGTTTGTATAACCTCCAAGGCAAGAATTTCTTCAATGTGTTTATACAGAGCCTAATCAAATACACTGTGGTTAATGAATAGATTTTCACCTTGCAGTCAGCACCAACCAAACAAAAATGACAGTGGTAAAAATACATCGTAGGAAGTTGCACCTTGATTCTTGTGTACATACTGCAGAAGGTTGTTAACTATGAAATACAACTCTGTCACATTACTGAAATGTTTCAAATGCACTAATTTCTAATATTTACAATGTGGAGTTGTAGTTAATTTGTTTTATATAAAGCTACTTCTAAGTGGACACTATATATTGAAGAGGTAACTCTTTTTTAATATTTTGTAAAATTAATTCACGTTCAGATTGACAATCAGAAATTCAAAGAGTACAAAAAATTTCGCAAAATCTCGTGACTCCTGTTTAAATGTAATTCTCAACTAGAGGGAATATTTTTCATTTGCTAGGCTTCTTCAGAGGCTTCCAGTCTGTAAGTTACAAGCAGATTGCACCTGAGAGACAATTCAAAACCAAAGCAGTAAGCTTCTTTTGGACCTATGCTGGCTTAAATTGAGATGGTTTAATTGGGTACTGCTGGAGATCATCATCCAAAACTTTTTCTTGTCTTTTTCAACATTAAACTTTCTGACTGAAATCAAACTTTTTTAGATATAAAAAAATTTGCAAATAATCTCTTTTCTTGTCCAGTGTGCTCATAGATGCAGGTGATGTATTCATAGAGCAGTATACCAATTCCCCTTATCTGGTTCTCAATCTCATTGTTGGAATTTTTTGTGAGAATTTTTTAATAATTATATTTCATTTAGTTAATTTAATTCATTCATTTCATTAATTTAATTCTATTTCATTTAATTTTACTGTATGTTTTAACATGCAAGACTGGAGTAACATCATAGTATCTGTATTCTGAAGTAGTGGGTCCTTTTGGGAGTAGGAGTGATGCAGGTTTTTTTGGATGTGGTAGCTCTGTCTAGTCTCTGTCAAATGTGTTGGGGCACACACACCGTGTTTTATTGTAATGTGACTTCATGAGCAAAAATTAAAGTGTGAGGTTACAGGTAAAGATTCTTTGTCAGAGTTCCTTTGCACCATGTGAATGAGCAGATCTGATGTAAGTATCCTCTGATCTGGAAAAGACTCTGTTTTTCAGTGATGAATAGCAATTCACTGGGGGGCTGCTTTACTGGAATCCGCTTCCAGGGCTTGCCAGAAGTGTGTCATGGTTTGATGGAAAAGACAGCTGAACTAGAACCATAATTTGCAATGGTTTGTAGGTTCTGAGCTGTGTTACCAAGTAGTGTAAAATCACTTTATTGCTCTCCATTTTTCTGCTGTGAGTTTGGTGTGGCACAGACCCGACTGCTGATGAAATGCTGTCCTTTTGCAGGCTACCTTTGAAAGAGGCTTGGAACTCCATGCTAAAGTCACAGTCTTTGCTGAAGGTTGTCATGGACATCTGGCCAAACAGCTGTACAAAAAATACAATCTAAGGGAGAACTGTCAACCCCAGAGCTATGGCATTGGACTGAAAGAGGTATCACTTGCATAATTTTAACAATTAAGGAAAATACTGTTAAGACTTTAAGGTAGCTTTTATTTGCTTTCTAGATAATTTGTGTAAGACATAATTAAAGAATTTGAGTTACACTTTCAGACTTCAGAATCTTTGCAGTTCTGAAGCTGATCAGAGCAGATGCTCCCTGAATGTCGTGACTGTTCTGTTTCAGCTGCTGCTTCTCTTGTATCTGTTGTAACTAGAGGTACCTGTGAAATCCTCTCTGTTAACATTTTCAAATTAGTTTCATTTGTGAAATCTGTTTTCAGTACTTGTACTAAATGAGACAGGGATTTGTGCTGTGGAGGAGAGGGAGGAGAGCTGTTCCAGATGATGAGTTGTGGTCTCTGAAACACCTTCTGGGTGAGCCTTTCTTTAAAAAAAAACCTTCCTTCATTGGGCTTATAAAATTGGGATAGGAATGAAGTTTCCTTTTTAAAATATTCTATACTCAGGAAATATCACTCATGAAAAAGAGCTGTGTTATTTTAGAATATGTTCAGACTTTTGACTATAACATATTCTTTATTTATTACTTTTATATGTGCTTACAGGTACAAAATATTTGTTAAATGAAGAGTTCACAGTTCTGTAGAGAATAACCACTCTGTAAATATACAACAGAATTGTAGTTACAGTTTCTAATACTGAAGTTGTCATTAAAGAAGGGTTTTCCTGTGGAGTTCCCTTGCTTCCAGATGAGACTGTGTCTGCTTTAGCAAATGGTGCAGTCCAGTAGCAGTGGATCTGAAGTGAAGTAGTTGGTGCTGATGAGCTGATATCCGTACTATGCGCTCCTCAGGTTTATTTTTATTTTGGACTAGCTGTGATCTAGTCCCAAGGACTGAGTGCCCTTTCATCACTGGAATGCTTTAGATGGACTTTTAGGACCGTGTCTTTGAGTTTGACGTTGAAGGAATCCAGTTCATGCCTTCCATGGCTGCTGTATGATGTGAATCAAAGCACAGTAAGTGGGAGGAATCAGAAGTCCCACTCAAAAATGTGCTCTTTAATCTGAACTGGAACATTAATGTAGACGTACCCTCCCTGCCTGAGCTGATCTTATGGTGCTCAACTGCCCTCCTGTCATTAGACTGTGCCTGGCACATATCTCCATGGTGAAAAGATGTTTTGTGAAATGAGCAGAAAATGGACTCGCTCCTGAAAACATGAAAATGCTTCTCTGAGTTCACCATGGGTCAGTGGAGCACTGGAAATGCGTAGGAGACAGCAGAGACAGGAAAATTTGTTTGACAGAAAATATTTAGATCAACTCAGGCATATTGCTTTGTCCTGACCTTCAAAAATTTACAAGATAATTCATAGAATTGTATGAAAAAATAATACTTTTAAAGAAAAAAGTCAACATAAGCATTGCATTCTGTAGCAGAAGTATCTGTCAAAGTCACTAATATTAGGAATATTGTGGTTCAACGAAAATTTTGGGTGTAGTACTGCAGTCTCAGTCACGTTTTCTGATACACAGCATTTAAAGAAAGAGAGGTATTGGGAAAGTCTTAAATAGTAATCTAAAAAAGCTATACTTAACAGTTGGTATTTTGCTGTATGAATTTTTGCATTGCTCATAGGAGTAAATTAAATTTCTCCTGTTGGTAATTGTGTGTTTGATTATATTGTTGAAAGGCCATTACTTTGCAATCTGAAGTAATTTTTTGGTCATCTTCATTTCAGTTATGGACTATTGATGAAAAGAAATGGAAACCAGGAAGAGTGGAACATACTGTAGGCTGGCCTTTAGACAGACATACATATGGAGGATCCTTTCTTTATCACTTAAATGAGCGTGAACCTTTAGTTGCTCTTGGATTTGTGGTAAGTTAGTTTTTTCATGCTTGTTGTTTGATCTTCATTTTCATGCAGTTTCTTTTCTCTGTTTTAATGAGAAAATGTAAATACCAGAATAGCAACAGACCAAATTTAGTGCTTTCTCAATCTTAAATGTGCTTATGCCGGTACTAGGGAAGGCTAATTTGTCATATTAATCTGTCTTTAATCCAGTGTCTTTTATTGAGACCAACTAGAAAACTTACAAATAATTTCTTTGCAAACCAAGCAAATTTTGGTAAAGGCTAAACCAAATGACTAATCAAAACCGTACTCAAAAAACTTTTGTAAGTTAGGAAATCCAGATCACATGCACTTTGTACAGTTCCATTTCCTAATTCATGTGTCAGCCTTGTGTGTAACTCCACTTTTTGAGAGAAGCATATAAAGTGGAAGCACTGCAGTGCTACAAGCAATGTCCCTTTAATTTCTGAGCTCTTCACTTTGTTTTTGGTATTTTCCACCCCTGTTGGCCTTGCCCTCTTTAGCAACTGCCTTTCTGAATTGGGCAGGAAGCTTCTTCCTGCTTATTGCCTCTTTATCGGAAGCAGTGAGATCACGAGAAATAGTATGGTGTCACTCTGGCAGCCAGGTGATACAAGGAACATGGATTGGAAATATCCTCTATCACCTACAGTTCAAAATGAAAAATTCACTATTTACCCTGTGCACATGCTTCAACACAGATGTCGTAAGAGTCAAGCACCCAAACTGGACTTTTAGCAGCATGGGACTGAGCTGGCACTTCTGTCTCCTAGATTTCAGAAGGATTACAGAGTGTGTGAAAAACTATTTTTGTCTAACTTGTTAGCTTTTCTCAGACACACGTACTTGTGCTGTACAGAGTTCCAATATTGGTATTATTAAGTACATACAGTAGATATTCGAATTCTGTTTGATTTTAGAAGGGCAGAGAGCTCTGGTTCTCACAGAGAACAGGAGGTAATCAGTAATGTTAATAATCTTTCCAGAGAGGAAAAAAATCAACTTCTCTGTGAATGCACAATCACTTTTTTGTCTTTGAACTTTATACCTATTTCAGTCTGAGATGATTCTTGGAGTAGGGTTATTTTACCCTTATTTTGAAACTCGTTCATTAATTTTATCCTGTCAGCAAAGCAGATGTAAGCACTGTTCTAAAAGCAGGGAGCTGCCACAGAAGTCAGAGTCTTGATTGCTGCTGACTTGTATTTTGTTATTTATCTCCGATAAAGCTTACAGGAACCAGAAACAATCCCTTTCTCAAAAGAGAAAACTTTGGCAACAGAATTCTTTCAAAAGTATCTTAAAGATGGGAAATACAGAGTATATATTTGGGCAAATTCTCAAATGCATAAGAATCCTGGGCATCCAGCCCACTGGCAGTCTTTTTTCCTCCATTTTCTGCTTTCATCGTTGCTCCCCTGTGCTTTATTACAATGGCTCACCTAATTGGAAATTATAATTGACAACTAAACAATTTGAAGAACTGTTTAAAGTATGTGAGCACAAGGATATAAGGATCAAAAAGTAATTGTTTACCTTTTCCTTCAGCTTTTCTAGGGCAGAGGTTGAAATACAAATTTAAAACAAGTTTTCATGCTTATTTAAACCGTGCTTAATTTAATCCATTTTATTTCAAAGACAACCGAAAGGTTGTTATGATGCGATTAATTATTTTCCATTATTTTTCATAATTATTTTCCAGGTGGAGCCAAGAGCAGACTTGTAGCAGCAAATTTTCAGATGTGCTTCTGCTGTACCATTATTAGAATGTATTTTTGTAGTTTAAGTAGGAAGATCCTGAGGTTGCTTGAGTATATGATAGATTTAAGGACTTGATGTGGTAATATGCAGTTGTTTTAATTTCAAATTTTTGTTGAAATTTCATACCTTATTTTTATTAATGTGCACTTTTTCTTTTTTTAAGGTTGGTTTAGATTATCAAAATCCCTATTTGAATCCATTTAGGGAATTTCAGAGGTGGAAGCACCATCCTAGTGTACAGCCTACTTTGGAGGGCGGAACAAGGATTGCCTACGGTGCCAGAGCGTTAAATGAAGGTGGTATCCAGGTAATTTTTTTCACAAAGTTTTTATCTTTGGGTTCTCTATAGCCATGTATTTAGTGCTATAGATTTGGGTTGCATGCTATACCAAATGTTCTGCTGGACAGAAAAACCTTCTTGTCTTGCTGGGTACTGGCTGCTGAGATTTGCTAGACTTAGGCTCTGTCATACTGAAAGTCTTCTGACATATTCACTTTACTTTTTAAATGAAATAAAGAATCATAGAAACATTTGGATTGGAAAAGACCATTTACATCATTGTGTCCAGTCACTGGTCCAGCACTGCCAAGTCCACCACTAAACCATGTCCCTAAGTGCCACGTCCATATGTCTTATCCAGGGATGGTGACTCAACCACTTCCCTGGGCAGCTTGTGCAAGTGCTTGACAACCCTTCCCGTGAAGATGTTTTTCCTAATATCCAATCTAAACTTCCTCTGGCACAACTTGAGGCCCTTTGCTCTCTTCTTGTCACTTGTTACTTGGGAGAAGAGACTGACCCTCACCTGACTACACCCTCTGTTCAGGTGGTTATAGAGAGTGATAAGGTCCCTCCTGAGCCTCCTTTACTCCAGGCTAAACACCCCTAGCTCTGTCAGCTGTTCCTCATAAGACCTGAGCTCCAGACCCTTTGTGAAGTCCCTTGCCCTTCTCTGGACCCCCTCCAGCACTTCAATGTCTTGTGAGGGGCCCAAAACTGGACAAAGGATTCAAGACACAGCATGACCAGTGCTGACTACAGGGAGATAATCACTGCCCTGGTCCTGCTGGCCACACTGTTTCTGATCCAGGCCAGGATGTCATGAGCCTTCTTGGCCACCTGGGCACACGCTGGCTCATGTTCAGCTGGCAGTACTCCTGTGTCCTTTTTTTGCTGCGCAGTTTTCCAGTCACTCTGCCCCAAGCCTAAGGCACTGCATGGGTCTGTTGTAACCCAAGGACAGCACTTTTCCTCACTGGATGTCAGTATAATCGTCCTTGGTCCATAGATCCATCCTGTCCAGATCCCTCTGCAGCAGATCAACATTCCCACCCAGCTTTGTGCTGCCTGTAAACTGACTGAGGGTGCACTCGATCCCCTTGTCCAGGTCATTGACAAAGATATTAAACAGGGCTGGCCCCAGTAGTGAGCCCTGGGGAACCCCCAGAGTGACTGGCTGCCAGCTGGATGGAACTCCATTCACCAACACTCTCTGAGCCCAGACATCCTGACAGTTTTTTACCCAGCAAAGAGTGTTTGTCCAAGCCATGAGCAGCCAGTGAAGTGGAATTTATATTGCAGTCAAGTATGTTCAGCAGCAAAGACCACAGACAATCTTTTGTTTTGCCTGGAATCTTGGGGAAGACAGGGTAGTACCACTCATCTGTTCCTGTGGGGTCTTCCAAATTACTTGTTTATCCTAGCAAAAGGATCTCCTTTTCAGTGCTTGAGCCTTAAGTCACTGATGGTGCTGAAATTGTAATGTAGTTTGGCAGGTAAATCTTTATCTCTTCACATACAAATACCTTGAGTCTCTTTCATGCACAATTTTGAATTTCTGGTTTCTTGAGAGGTGAAATACTTTGTTCATTTTGTTGACTTAAGTAGTGTAAAAGGTAAAATTTTAAATATGTATTCATCAAGACTTAAGGTCAGTTGAAAGGGCTGGAAAAGCTTGCCCCAAAAAAGGATCTGGAGTTTATATTTAACAGTTTTAAAGTACTTTCAACTTGTTAGCTTCTCATCTTGAAACACAGGGCATGGCAGTGTGTTCTGTACTCCCAGCTCCATTTTCTAGATGCTCCTTTCAGTTTGGACCTTAAAACTAGCCTGAGTGTTCATGATCTGCTGCCTGTGTGTGGGGGCATTCCACTCTGCCCTCTGACTACTTCGCCTTTCCTTTTTGAACCTCTTCTTCATAGTACAAATGTGGCTTCACGCAGTTTTTGCAATACAAGTGGAATTTCATCAGCAGCGTCACTCTTGTCACAGTCATGTGGAGTTAGGCTTTGACCCCAGTGTGCATTCCTGGCAGTGAGTCACGTGGGTTCATGAAGCAACTTCTTGATTACACCCATGCTGCACATTTAATCAAGCTGAGCATTGATTTTGTCCGCTCTGCAGTGGAAATGTGTCATATCATGTTGTAACACAGCTGTGTTCCTGGCTTATTTCAAAAGCTGTTGCCACTCCATTATTAGCACAGATAAGGTGCAAAATGCCAAGATGTTTCAATCTAGACTTTTATACAAGAGGGGCTTCTTTTTCCACCCTGTACACTGGTTTCTCTATCACAGATAGTCATTGAATTTCTGGCTTTGTTGAAGTAACCAGATTGTGACTTCAGTTGCATCCTCCTTATACTCCAAATCTATGGCTGAAAGAACACAGTATTTTTTAAGTAATTTACAGACATTGTGCTAAGTTACACAGTCAGTAGAACTACAGCTCTTGCACATCTCTGCCTCGTCTTTGGACACCTTTGCTGGATTTAAACCAACATGTCCCTTACTTTGTATTGTTCCTAATATAAAAGCATGCTTTGTTTTCTTTGGTTTTTGGTGGTTATTTAATTTCCTGTAGATAGATTTGTCTGGTTGATCATGAAGTCACTCTTTTAAAAGACTTTTTTTAATACATGGCTTCAGTAAAAAAAAGCTTTATTGCTGATTCACTTTGGAAGAGTTTTAAGATTAGCTCTTCTTTTGCATGTGTTGCTTTGATTAATAACTGTAGCAGTCTGACTCATTTGTATCACTGTAGTCCAGGAATATTTTCTTATGTAAGTCATTCTGTAGCTCCAGTTTTTGATTTTGGTAACAGTATTGCATCAAATAGGTGTAGAGAGTTACCATCAACCTCAGCTTTTTTGTCTTTTATAGAAAACCTTATGACCATGATCTTCAGTCTTTAGCACAGAATGGAGGGGGAGAGAAAGTGCACATGTTTTTTAGGGTATGTGGAAGGAAGGATCAGAATTTAGTAACTTAATCTCTGTAGGTGCTATTTCTTATGTTTATTAAAATTGCAAAATGAAGCACTTAAATTCCCATGCACCCTCTATTTTGTCTCCATTTTAATAAAAAACTTTTGAAAGGTTTAAAGGTTTTGTGGAAAAAATAAAAGTTGTTATGGTTGTTGAGCAGTGTATGTTATCAATCAGGGAGAAAAACCTTCATATTGATGACCCATTTAAGTGTCAAATACTAGACTCTCTTAACAGATTTTAAGCCCTGAGCTGAGCTATGGGGAGGAAGAACATGAGGTTTCCTGTCTGCTGTCAGGAAAGGCTCTACAGGGAACAGGTGTCTCCCCTTCTCCAAAGCAGCCTTGTTTTGTGTCTGTATCTTAGGGGCAGGGAGGGCTTGTGCCATACTGGCATGATGTGTTTCTTCAACTGACCATGAAAACAGGCACCAAGTGCCATAGTATAGTAATGAAAATTACTGCCAAAGCTGCAGTATGTGCTACCCTTTGTGTTACATGACTGATCTT
The DNA here is from genome assembly GCA_013397055.1 of Pachycephala philippinensis. NCBI lineage: Eukaryota > Metazoa > Chordata > Aves > Passeriformes > Pachycephala > Pachycephala philippinensis. Next base: position 30,432 of record VWZT01016016.1, read on the forward strand.
TAATCTCATTTATTCTTTAGCAGTATGTTGGTCACTGTGTGTGTATTACGTGAAACAGTGGTTGCAGAAGAAAAGTACTTGATCACCATCTTTCTATGCAATTCAAAGAGTCAGTCAAGAAATCTTTCTGTTCTTATGTCAATGCTGCACCATTGCATCCTAATAGATATAACAGTGACTGTTTTCTGTGAAAAAAGAGAACATCCTATATACTTAATCCCTTTGAAATAGTGTTATGTAGTTGAACTTAAGATTTCTGGTCCCAGAAAAGTAAGTTGTAGTTGTGTTTTCAGCCTGAATTTCCTTTCCTATGAACCAAATCACTACATCTTTGATGAAACAAATTGCACAAAGCACAGAGGAAATGCTATGTAATACAACTTTTTTTAGTGATTGCTATATGACTATTCAAAAGTAAGCAGTCCTGGGTGACTAGTAAAGAGGTAACACCTCAACAAGCAGAAGAAACAAAACTTTTGGTTTGGGTTATCTTAAAGTACAAGGGATATATTTTTCATGACATAAAACTACTTGTTTAGGGTAAAGGTATTTAGGCTACTGCAAAATGAATTCTTTCAGACAGTTTTAATAAAAGCAGGATGCTAGATTAAGAAGTGCTTCTCAGTACTAAAGACTTTTGGAGAAAGGATATGTTCAAAACTTATCTTCAGCAGTTGGAGAGTTAGGCTTTTATCAGAGCTTTCTGCTTCAAGTTCTGCAGTCAGTCTGCATTTTGAAGCTGTTTCCTGTCTAAAATCTTAATCACCTTGGTAGCTGAGGTATTCCTTAGTTAATATAGGTGTATGACATAGTATATTGGTATTATTGACCTGATATTTGCAAATCATCTGGCTGTGTTAGGTTTGTGAGTTGACCATATTCTATGCCATTATGCTTCCAGAACGGGAGTAAGATGGTGATTTTTGTACCAAAATATATTTGTTGGCTGCTGAGCAACTTCTAAAATAAGGGGGAGGGGAACAGGCATGATGGCATTGTGCAATTTCACAGAAAAAGATTTGTGGAAAAAAGCACTGTGAAGTAAGTACAACTTACTGTGTGGAAATCAGGGAAACAAATGGGGGTTTGGGTTTTTTATTTTAAAGAATTCACTTGAGGTTGAAGGAGGAAAACCATATCAGTGCGTGACACTGCTGGAGTTTGGTTGCAGATAAAGCAGCTGGAGAGAGGATATAAGGAAAATGTTGTCACTTTCATACTCAGCACAAGTACAATGGCTGTGTTCCTATATTCATACTATGCCAAAATTCCTAAGTAAGTGGAGTAACTGGTGTATGTTTAGAGAGCACACATGCAAGTCTGAAAATGGAAAGGACACTCAAGCGTTATGCCAGTTTAATTTCCAGAATGTTATTTTCACTTTAAAAACGAGAACAAAACAACCACCTTTCTTTCTGTTCTCTCTTCAGTCAATACCCAAACTCACCTTCCCAGGTGGATTATTAATTGGTTGCAGTCCTGGACTCATGAATGTTCCCAAGATCAAAGGAACACACACTGCAATGAAAAGTGGCATGTTGGCTTCAGAAGCTATTTTTAGTCAATTAATCAATGAAAATCTCCAATCAAAGACAATAGGTAAGATCACTGTACTGTGAGTTGTAATTACCTTGTGTTCAATTAGAACCACCACCAACTAACAGCAGTAATTAATCTGGCTGAAGGAATTAGTTGGAAATGTGAATAAATCATAAAATGGGTGTGTTTAAAATTTATTTTATTGTTTATCTACTATTGATAATGTCAAATGAGTTAAGAAAGAAATTAATATTTGCTCAGTTATTCATAAGTATTGATCCTACTGCTAGAACCTCTAATGACCATCTGAAAAGTAAGGTTACACTTCCTGTATAAGTAAACAAGAATACTGTTGTTCCTACAAACATGTTAAAAAGTAGTGCTTTATGATTCAGAAAGTGTTACTGAAAGCCTGCCGAAACAGGAAAAAAGAAAGGAGTAGATTAAATGTAAGCAAAACAGGGTGAGATTTATCAAATTTGCTCTTACTGTTAGGATACTGTTTTCGTTTAGTCCTTTTTTTCTGTCTTTTAATCTTTTAGTCACCTCAGTTTGAGAGTATGTGTATTTTATTTTATATGTAATACAAGCACATTGAAGTAATCACCTGGTCCTGATCACCTTGTAGTGATTTGTTTAAGCCTTAGTTGTCCCCTTCAATCTGTTAGTAAAGTCTGGAGAGAGAGAGAGAATTAGAATTTCAGTCACTCTGGAGATAGACACTGTAGCCAGGTGCCACATGATGATTGTTTTAGAAATCTCCTCTCTATACTGGTGGATTCAGGCCTAATGAGCTCTCATTCAGCTGAAATGCACCATACAACAGAAGGTGTGCTGAACAATTAAAGCTTCATCTAGACATGCTAAAATGGTTAGAATCCATCTGAAGCTATAAACACTGTTGCTGGGTAGTGTGCCACTCTTGTTTTATTATGGACAGGTTTTACATGCTTTTTTCCAGCCTTGTCAAGACTGGACTATTACAGCCCACTTTCTCCTCTTTGCAGAGATAATGGGCTTTATGGTAAATAAGGACTGAAGCATGCTTTTCATATATAGACAAGGCTTGAAACTGATTATTTAGAACATTTACTCCTATACAGTAGTAATGGAGAATGGTGAAGGGAAAGCTCTCAAGTAATTTTCATTTGAAGAAACATTTTTTTCTGAGATAATTACTTGACTTTAACTACACTGCAGTAGATTTGTCAAGTGTGAAATATCTAGTATTTGTAAAGAATACAATCAAAGAGTTAAAATCAAAAGTTTGCAGTCTAAACAGTCTCATGAATGTGCTGATTACAAAGAGGGAAATTATCTAGCACTGGCGTCATCCATTGGGCCATAGCTACTGAAATGGGACTGGGGTTGCACAACTTGTATGGAAAAAGCTTTTGAACTTGACATTAGAATTGCAAACCTGGCTTTGGATCACAGGTAGACTGTCCTGGTCAGCACTCAGATTCTACAAGTAGCTGTTTTCCCACAGAAGTGCCAATGTAGCCACCTGTCTGAATATATTTTGCTGAGGTTTGAGGCAATTTAATGCTGCTTGTGGCTCATTTAATAGAGGCTACAAAGGAGCAGTAGGTATCTGCCAACAAAACAGGTCTCTTGATTCAAGAGGCTGAAACATGTTGTCTAGTATGTTCCTAGCTTACAGTTCTGAAATTCTCATTTTGCTGACTTCATTGCTAGCAGTTGCTTTTATTCAGCATTTATTTTTTTATTTCAAGGATAGTCTTGATGTACTATAGGTACCTAACAAGTAATGTACTGCCTTAGGACTTGATGTGCAAGAATATGAAGAGAACCTGAAAAAGTCCTGGGTCTGGAAAGAGCTGTATGCAGTGAGAAACATCCGACCATCCTGCCATAGCGTACTTGGTGTGTATGGAGGAATGATATATACAGGTATATTTTATTGGCTGCTAAGAGGAATGGAACCATGGACATTAAAACATCCAGGTAATTTCTTTATCTCCTGAAGAAGATTCTAAATTTCTATGTCAGTCTTTTCTGGTCTTAGTTTCAGCTAGTGCACATCTGGTCCAGTGGTGAGGCCTTAAAGTGTGCAAAGGAAGTTGATAAAGCATTGAAGCAGACTTTGTTGTATTAGCTACCATGTAATGTAAATTAAGACATTAAAACAGTGCTTAGTACAACTTAGTATAGTTTTTTGTCTTGTGAAAAAGGCTACCTTTTATGAAGTACTTCATTCTGATCACAAGGGAAGTTAAAACAGCTTAGTTAAATTGTTCTTGAGTAACTGTAAATTACAATTCTATACTGAAATTTATTAAAAATATATTTAGGACCAGATTTTGCTCAGCTCAAGCCAGCCAAAGACTGCACACCTATTGAATACCCAAAGCCTGATGGAAAAATCAGTTTTGATCTCCTGTCATCTGTGGCTTTAAGTGGTACAAACCATGAACATGACCAGCCCGCTCATTTAACCCTCAAAGATGACAGCGTCCCTGTGAGCAGGAACCTGGCTGTATTCGATGGACCGGAGCAGAGATTCTGTCCAGCAGGTAGGTAACAAAAACGTGTGTGTCAGCTCCTTCTGCAAGATGAAAGACTAAGTACTTCAGGAAGAGTCCACCTGGCCTACTACTTAATTCAAACATTCTCTCCCAATTTTCCTCCTAGAAGGGGGTTCAGTTGCAGGTCTTAAAATACATTAGCAGTACTTTTGTGATGAAATAACTATTAAACATGGAAGAAGGGAATTAAATCACATTAGTAATATCCTTCCCTCATTACACTTGCTGGTAAGTAGAGTATACGTGCAGGGGGAAACTGTTCAGCAAAGTGATAGCTCCCTTCTTGTCTTTGCAGGAGTCTATGAGTATGTTCCTCTGGAAACGGGAGAAGGATCAAGGCTGCAGATAAATGCTCAGAACTGTGTCCACTGCAAAACATGTGATATTAAAGACCCAAGTCAGAACATTAACTGGGTGGTACCTGAAGGTGGAGGAGGACCAGCTTATAATGGAATGTAAACTGACAGATCTATTCGGTGACTTCTGATCACCAACAACTATGTTGGAGTATTTTATGCTGCAGCGTAATTAATGTACAGCACTGACTGGAATGTTAAAGGGTTTGAGACTAATGTGCCATTCTGAATTTTACCTATGACTGTTGCATTAAATGGAAAGTTGGTGCCTTCCGGTTAAACCCTAGCCTTATTTAAATAGGACTTCTTTACAGGAGCTGTATGGCAGGCAGAAGTTCTTCTCAGGACTGACAAAGGAGCTTTGGATCTTGGATTTACTGCTGAAGTTCAGTGATAACAGGAGCCATATCCAGAATTGTGCGTATGGTGGAGTAATTTAGTACCCACCTTAAAAAAAAGTATTTTCTCTCTCTAGCTGGAGTGATTTACTATATGTAATCCTACCTGGCAGTCAGGGAAATAAATCAATCTAGAAAATCATCACTGCTTTTAAGTGTTAAGTTTTACATCAAATTTACAGTTGGTTTTATTTTTTCCTGATGATGATAACAGGGAATACCTACTGTAAAGTGGTTTTTAAAAAAATAATACTTACATCTTCGTTCTATGTCTACCAGCATTTTTATTCCTTACAAGAAATCAGGCTGCTCTAACAGAAACTATGAAAATACCTAAATTGTCTTTGTGTGAAACCAAGCTGCTTAGGAAGCACTATTAAGCTGTGAAAAAAACCACCATCTCTTTACACATTAGAAAAATACCTTAGTTGCAAAAGACAAGTTACTACAGCTTAAAAAAAGAGAAAACCACATCACCTTTGAACAGTTTGTCTTTATTATTAGACTTTTGTGTTGTAAACACTGAAAACTGCAGCAGAGGGCAAATGAAAGAAGCGGCTCCATTTATCCTTTTGCATGAGTTAGTGCATAGATTTAAATGTTTAGGGGAAAAAAAAAAATCAAGCAAACATTTTAGCATAAGCTGCTTTCTCTTTCTCCTTTTGGGCTTTTATCTTCTGCTTGATTTTGAGTGTTTCCGTCTGGATAGCTGCTAAAAAAAAAAAAAAGACACAGTCACAGTAATCTCTTTACATTAGGTCTCCTCATAGGTTAACACCAGGTCACTGCTGGAATTTACCTATGTTATTTAATAAAATTGCATTTAATCTTTGATTAGGTCAGATACTAGCAGCAAAAAGCTTTGTCCCTTGCTTTGTCTCACCTGGTAAGGTAACCATGTAGAGGAGTGTGTAGCAAGCATAGTGTTGGTGCCAGCACAGAATTTAGGAGATAAAAATCTCACCCAATTAGACCAGGAAATTAAGCTAATAAGAGCCCTGTGAGATACAGACATACTTCAAGAGGAATGCTGCTGACCTACATAAGCAGGTTTTCCAGTGCAACAGAATCATCGCTGCTGTATAAAATCAGGTTTTCCACATCAGTGGGTTCTGTGCTCAGAACATCCGTGTTTAAGAAGCCAGAATTTTAGGCAGCACACTGGTATGAATTCCACCTGAACACTACCCTGGATACTTTGTTAAATTCTGAAGGGAATTTAAAAAGAAACAGCTTATTTTACCTTTGTCTTCAGGGGCTATTTCATGAGCCTTTTTAAGATCAGCCTTAAATAAAAGAAAAATATAAATCAATGATCTGATGGAATTTTAAATTTAAAAGGAAAAAAAAAGTGATCATTACCAGTGCTTGATCGAGATCTTTTATTCCCTGCCATCCTTGAGCCCGTCTGTAGAGAGCTTTAGTATTTGCTGGATCTATTTTAAGAGCCTGTAAATTTAATAAAATTGTCACATTAACATTTCTTATACTTCACAGCCTCCCATCTCCACAAATGGCACAATTCACACCAGCAGACAATCTTCGCAGTTGGTTTGAGGGTAAGCTGTCAAAACATTAACTGTGTAAAAAGGAATGCTATAATGCAGCACGCTGAATAGCAAGTAATCAGCTTCAGTACCACTGCACCAAAAGTGGTCTTTTGTGAAGGATGAGCGTACATGAGGCCCAAATGGAACAGCTGTGTGTGTATATAGATAGCTGTCAAGGCTAAGGAGTTGCTGCAGTTCAAATTATCCTAACCTTGAGTCTTACAGTGCAACTTTCTATTGCAGCTCCTTCCTTTGCACCAAAACCTCCTCAAATGGCATCATAAATAAAACACAGAGATTTCCTGTACAGATTTTTTTCAGTGTGGGCTAGAAAGATACATGCAGCCAATCTATCTCATCATGCTTCAGGAAGTTTGCCAAGTTCCAGTCACTACGCCTTTTTTGAGCGGAATGTTTTCAATAATGTGTATATGCCAGCCCTAATATGACAATATCAAAATAGGAAATACATTGCCTGGGCAAAGAGATTGTTCCACTATTTGATTACTTTGATTATTTTTTCAGAATACCTCACATAATTTGGTCAGCTACCTGTTACCTTATCTTGCCTGTGAAGATCACATTTTTATTGCAGTTAGTTCTATAGTGTGTCTTTATTATTTTAAAGAATATAGTTTCTCAGTGTTTAGAGGAAATGTCTTCACAGCAATTTGTTGCTTTATTAATTTATTAACTTTAAATCATTAATAGACAACACATCCTTATTTTTTTAAATCACTTGAGTGTTGGCTGTTAATATGAAGGAAGTATTACTGTGAGTGCTCCTCCTGATCCATCTACTACAAAGTTTTCAGCCTCTTCTGTGTCAAGAATTAGTTCTCTGGATTGTATACAGAGAGGTAGCATTCTTTGGTTTTACCTTGACCATTGTGCTTACAGCTATTTCAAAGCAAGGTTTGTTTAAACAGGTTCAGCTGTTCATAATTCCTTATTTACACCAAACAATGCATGTATTCCAGGCTGTTAATTTAAATTGCTTTGGGCCTTGTGAAATCATAAAAGTGAAAGTATATAGTTTCTCATTAACAATTACCTAGAACTTCATTAGCTAATTTTAGGAAACTGGTGTTCTGATTAAAGCACTGACACAGTTATGAGACATAAGCTAAATACCTTACAGAAGTGTATTATAGCTATGGAGTTGTCTTTATCTAACAATTCTTTAATCTTAGAAAAAGGAAGCATGATTTTCTTCCCACAATGGCAAGTATTATTAATAGTAGTAATTTCTACCTGTAACACTTTTGTTTCAGTTTTTACCATTTTCTAGGTGACACATATCACATTACACCGTTTTTCTAGTTTCTTCTTTCCTCATTCCCCATTTGTCCATTCTGAATATAGGTTTATGAAAGTTTTCCACCATCAGCAGGCTAGAAAGAAAACCATCTTTCTGATGACCTCACACACAGATTAGCTGAGACTCCTGCTTTCACCACAAAGCCCTAGGAGATGCTGCTCAGGATCCTTCGCTAACAGATAAGAGCATTCTTTCCTCTGTTTCCTTCAAAATATTAGAGTTTTACTGAATCATTTAAAGTTTCCTCAAATTTACTAAATTTGCACTATGTCCATGTCATGATTCTTTTTTTTTTTCTTTAATTCTACTGGTTTTCTTTTTTTCCTGTATTTATCATTACCTTGTTTTTTTCTTGCTATTCAGTAGTTTTATTTCACCACTAAACCTACTGAGAGGTTAGTTATTTAGTTAGAGAAGTCAGTGCCATGACTAAAACACAAACCTAATCTAATACAATCAAATCTAGAAGCAGGTGGAACATTTCGCTCATACTAGTCTTCCAGAGAAAGGTATTCCTCTTTCACTGAACACAGTTTAACCCTTTGTAATGTAAGAAGTACCCCTGCAAGCCAAACTGAGAATGACATTCATTTTTCTGGCAGTAAGCAATAGCCCTCTTTTGTTTGTTTCTAATGATTCATTTCAATTTCAAAATCTTTTTTAAAAACCACATATTGGAAAGTTAGCACTAACTTCACCATGAGCTTCTACTTGTTTACTTTCAAATCATAAGCCTGTCAGAAGACTCTTTAAAAAAGCTTTTTAGTCCTGTATCTATACAGGCCAATTCTTAATCAAAATACTCAACATTACATTTACCTCTGAACAGCACTCGATGGCTCCCTGCCAGTCTGACAGTTTTAGTTTGCAAGCACCGATGTTTAGAACACAGGTCAAAGCAACAGCCTTTAACTTGGGTTTGTCTGCCTCCTCTGCCACTGCTTCAGAAGCTTCTACATACCTGCAGAAAAACAGATTTACACACAACATGTATTAGTGTTGCAACTTCCATTTTGTCCTGCCCTTAGCGATCTCTCCACAGATGTGTGTGAACTGGCCTATCCACACTACTTCTAAAGCAGCTTCAATTCAACTATTTCCAATCTTTATTAAACCAAACACATAAAACTCACCCTAACAAAAACCAATCAACTCACTAAGGAATGTTTTCCTGTAACTCTTAGTCCTCCACTGTACTAGCACATTCTTTTTATTAGACAAAAGTACTATTCTACTGCAGGAAAACATTAGAGTTTATATCAGTTTATTCTCAAAAAACATGTTGCTCATCAGTGCCAAAAAATCAACACCACCACTGCACCTTCCATGCTCACGGGAAGCTTCATCTCTTCTTCAGTTCCCTCAGTAATCTTTTAATTAGCTTAGGCATTTGTGGCTGAAATCTGAAGCTAACTTTACTTTGTAAAGGAGTGTGGTTTATGAGCATTAGTAACACGACCTTCTTCCCACTGTCTTCCTTTATGACTCTTCCTGAACTTCAAAACTGACACTGGTTCAGGACTGAGCCACAGCAGTTACTACATCTCTGTTTCAAAAGCAAATTCCTTCATTTTCAATGTGCTAATGCTGTCTGGTTTTTATTTCAAGTGGCATAGGTCTGCTGTGCATACGAAAGTTTTAACTTCTTAATGGCCTGTTTGACAGAACCTCTGCGGGTTTTATTTAAAAACCAGAAATTGTGCTTGCGTATGTTCACAATTTTGAGCATGCCATGAATTAATGCAGTCTTTGCAGATCAGCGCCTACGTAAGTGCAATTTTTGCATGCCCTGTCTTTTTTGTTGTTTGTATACAAGCTTTGGATCACAGAAATAAGCAATACTTAAAAAGTAAATTAGATGCAGTCCCAGTGCTTGGTTCCACTTGCTGGGCATCATGCAAAAGATGAGAACCAGAAGGAAGAGAAAAGAGTAAAAACGTAAGGAGAGTTATAACACAAATCTATATTATGTTCAAAACAAATGGAAGACGTATAATATTTATAAATCACCCCAAAACATGAAAAACTGCAACCATTCTGGAAATAAAGTTAGAGCTTCCAAGTCAAAGAAATCAGTGGAGTATCACAGGAGACAGTAAGAATATTTTTTTTTACGAATAAACCATGTCAATTCTAACATATAAAATTTTTTTTTTTTTAAATGGCTAAGAAGCAACAGAACCAGAAAAAGAACAGAAGATTATAGTGGCTACTGTAGGTGAAAAGAAAAAGTCAGCATTGTCAGATGGTGTGCCAGGTGAACTGTACATAAGCCATGGGATACCCTGGTAAGAGCTATTCTATTCCTATCAGTTCTGGTGAAGTGCCAGCTGAAGGTCACCATCCTCCATGAAGTATTAGATTCTGAGATACAATAACAGGGAACATCCATAGAAGTATGGCCTACTAGGAAGAGCTGGAAAGATCAGATTTGTTTAGTCTAGAAAAATTACTATACTTTCATCTACAAGGGCAAATAAGCACCAAAGAAGCTCAGACAGGAAGACCCTTCACTGGTGTGCTTAAAAGTGAGCAAGACACCTAATTTTAAGGGATGGTGTAATTATACCTGGCATTTACCTAAGAATGGGGAGAGAAAATGGACAGATGCAACACAAAGATCCTTAAAGATCCATTCCAGCCTTTTTTATGTATGATTTCCAAAAGGCTTGCATAGAAGTCCTTTTTACTTTGGGGTTTCTGTTTCTATGGTTTCTATGATGGGCTTTTTGAGAGCAGGTGGAGACACTGCATCTTGGGGTAGTATCTGCAATTAAAGGATTCATTTTATCCTTCAAAAATACATCATTTATTTGAAACCCAGTCTGCTAAAAACTCAGCTGGAGCATTGAATTTTTTTCTTTCATTATTGTTACTGCTGGTTAACCAGTGATGATTAAGAAGGTTGGGATAAAGGTCAGTAAGTATATTATTTTTAGGAGATGTGCATATACTCAAAGCAAAAAGCACAGAAACAAGAAAGGAGCGGTGAAGAAACAAAAGCAGAAAGACCATGTTTTGGAAGGCAAGTCTGAATTATACATGGAGTCAGGATGATGGTATGGACCCTCAGAAAAAAAATAGTAACAAATGAATAAGGGCCACATTTGTCTTTTGAACTTAGCAATTTCTTAAACCTATTGCTTTTTATAAATGATAGAAAAAGTATTTCCCTCCCTTGCTGTCCATTAACTACCCTGGACACTACTGTGCTTTTCTTCCCAGGTATGCACTAGCACAGCAAGAGTATTATAAAGAGAGTATTTAGTCAGTTCTAAGCAGTACTTCCTGCCTATAGCTCTTACCTAGCAAGGAGTAGAATACCCACTTGATTAAGTAGCTAAAAATCAACTAGATGTTTTCCAGATTCAGAAGGCTCTTTGTTTAAAAAAGGAAAGAGAACTGCACCAGGCACCTTTTAAATGCACAAATCATTGCTTAATAGCAGTATTAATTTGGGTTACAGGAACTACCTGATTGAGTGATGAGAGCCTTACCGTAAACTTTTACTATACTTTTTAGCTGCCACTGCCCAATTTTGCGACTTGAAGAAAGTATTTCCTATATTCTTTGTGTCTTCTGCTATGGCCACAATCTTGTCAACCTAATAAAATAGATGGGAAATATAAAGTATGAATGTATTTACGAAAGAAGTCTTGAATTAACTAATGTTTAACAGTACAATCCCAGGCCCATACTCTTTCAAGGTTTATAAAATCTCAGAATAGAAATACTCCAATTTTAGACAAAATACTACCTTCAAACCACTTCTGTGATATTCTCTACTTTATGTAACACAAATGTCTGAAAGATGAAATTCCTAGTAAGTTTTCTACAGTACGAAAGGTGAGAAAATACTAGAGAAGACATAGCAGTCCAACTCTTTCCCCTAAATGCTGCTACCCACACAGAGCTATATATAAAGGTGTTTACCATTATTCAAAGAGAAGAAGATATGTTAACAAGGTATTCAACCAAGACTGTCTTATTCCTGATGAAATGTTGTCTTCTGCTTCTCAAAACAGTATCACTCACGTGAATTCTGCACACTCTCAAACTGGAAGTCATATCAACACAATTCTCCTCTCTGAACACTTAAAATATCAATGAAGGAGAAAAGGAACAACTGCCTGTCTTTATCAAATCCATCATTTCTATTTCCAGAATTGTATACATTTCAAGTTACTTTTCCAGTGGCAATCATTTACAATTACTGCTGTCTATACCACAGCTGTCTTAAGCTTTGCCAAATATATATATTCCCATTTGTAATACTATCAGTTTACTCTTCTACCCTACTAGAATTAGTAACCTTGGCAAAAACAGATCAATGTGAGACCAATGTCACCATAGTTTCTGCAGTTGGTTTATATGAACAAGTTTTAAGTTAAAGGACACAGGCACCTGCCAACTTTGATTCTGCACCACAAGAAATGCTATCCAAAAACATTTTGTAAGTCAAAGTGCGTCTCAATAGCCAAGGAGTTTGTTTTCTAGCTCAAATGGATTCTTACTATTCTAATTCTCTATTTGGAATCTACACATGCAGCACCTCTCACAAATCACTGTTTGACTTATACAGTTTGTCTAGTTCACCTTCATGAGAAAGTAAAAACATGCAGATGAGCTGCTTTCACCAGTCTGCTCCCTAACTCCCAACAACAGATCTTCCTTCAGTTTGAACAATCTAAAACATACACAACTATTGGGAATTGAGAACAGCTAGCTCTGATATAGTAAAAATCTTTTTAAAAGGCTGATCTTTTATTTCTAATAAGTGGGGCAGAATCTGTTAAAGGGTGGATATTTTAAAAATTGCACAGAAAAAGTGTGTAGGTAACAACATTAAGTTAGTCATCTGCAGAATGGAGTTCTAGTAATTGCAATTTGACACTACAGCACAAACAAAAGTAAAAAGAAACCAAGAACAGAAAATAAGTGTGATAATTGTAAGTAGTTGAGGTTTTAGTTACTGGGGAAAAAAAACTGGCTGCAATTAGCACTGGAAAAAAAGAGATAACAATCCCTTCCCACAGCCTTCTCTTTCTTAAAATAGAATGTCACCATTTAATCAGGACCTCGATCCATTCTTAAGAAAAAAGTTTAATGAATATCATCACAGACACCTTCTAACTCAGATTACCTACAAGTCTTGCAATCTGTAAAGTACCTAGGAAGAAAAATACTTACATCTTTCAAGTCTATATCTGAATCTTCAGGAAAATCTGGATGAGCATCTCCAGATCCATCCTGGGGAATAATTCCCCAATCATCTCCTTCCTTTAGCTCTCCACATTCAGCAATGACACACAACTGAAAGAATGAAGTGTAAATAGCAGTATTGCTTATTAAGACAATTTAAAAAAAACCCGTAACTTCCAAGTGCTCTTTGAAATTTTTGAAATTCCTTAAAAAGGCTTTTTCATCTGTTGTTTGGGTGCATTTATTTCAGAAACCCATCACATCGTTAGCCTATCCTCATCAAAAGGCTTTTATCACACAAAGTGTTGCCTTCAGAGGAGCAGCATTCCAAAAACACCATACCCACGCTTCCCGGAGAGGCTGGAAGAGGAACTGGCAGCAAGCTGAAGTGCAGCAAAACACAAGACATGGAAGTTCTACTACACTAAAGATGGTTTTTCTTCAACTGCCAAGTCTTTTAAAGTTACAGAGGTATTAATTTGTCAAACACCCACAAACTGGTATGACCTACACACCAACTGCTTTTTCAGAAACATGACTTCTGACATAAAAATTATAAGAATTACGTATCATTTAGGTGGGATTGTGAATTCCACCTTTTAATTTCATCACCCATCCTACACTTCTAGCAAAGGCTTCCACCCTCGCAGCTGTGTTGAACAATAAATGGTTTGTGCAAGGGAAATGTACAGTGCAAGAACAAAAGCCTCTAACAAGGACAGTAAAATGGAAATTACCAGTTAGTAAAAATAACTGGCAAACATTTAATAGTTCTAAATATTACACCAAGCATTTAAAAGAAATTATTATCTTCATATAATGAAATAATAAACATCATCCCTCAGTGCTTTGCATTTTGCTTACCTTAGCAGGATTTTCTCCTTTTACTTCAACATTTTCTAGTATTTTAACTACACCCATTCCTTTGATCACTTGGCCAAACACCACATGTTTCCCATCCAGGTGAGAAGTAGGCACCGTTGTAATAAAGAACTGAGAGCCATTAGTACCAGGTCCTGCATTTGCCATGCTCAGAAGACCTGGTTTATCATGCTGCATATGGGGCAAAAAAAAATCACAATCCGCATTTAAAACATCTGTTATAAAATCATATGGAAGATTCTGTAAGGCTGTTCATAAACATAGCCAAGACAGCCATAACAACTTGGTAAACCAGACAGTTACATACAGTTAGCAACTAATTTTACCTGCCATGACTGAAGAGGGCAAATGCTCAGCTCTGGGTCTTTACTTGTCCCCTATGGATCTAGCAAGCACAGCCACATGTGTGACTTAATGCTGTAACACCTGACTGCTGCATCTACACTCCACCCCCTGCACAGCTGCTGAGTTTAGGCAGATCACTGGAGAAACATGTGAAATTCCTCACTGAATTATTTAAGACCACTGGCCTTAAGAAATGAGGCTAAACACCACTGAAACCAACTGCTACACTGCTAAGATGGGTATGTTATGTTAATTTTATAAGGGCTACTCACACAAAGTATGGTGTGGAACTGTGGAGTTTAGAGGACTGTGGTCTTTATTTTTTATGGGTTGGTGGTTTTGTTTGGGGATTTTTTTATCTCCTTCGCTTTCTGTGAGACACAGTTTTTAATCTGTTGGGATTTTTAACCATCTAATTATTTTGCCACTTAAGCCACTAGGCCACAGACTAAAAAAGAATTGTTAAACAGCCCAATATAAGACGATACTGTTTATCTTGTTTCTTGCAAGTACTTTTTCCTTTTTTGAACTAAGACTTTTCTTGTCCCATCAGATAGATTATTTCATTTTCACCTGTACTGCAAAAATGTGGTTTTCATATGTGTTGTGAATGTCTTGTTTAACTGGCATGGCCCAGCCATGAAGATATTATTCTCCCCAAGTTGGTCTGGTTATTAAGTGCAATGAACTCCGTTTAATACAAGTCAGGATGTTATACCAAGACACTGGTATACATCTAAAGCATTCATGCTGTGGTATTGCTAAGAAACCTGATACTGTGGGAAGGAGAGGAGGAAGAAAAAATTATGATAGCACATAGGACATAGAAACAGATCTCAAGAGCTCAATGGGAGGTTGATTAGTTTGAGATAACAATCTGAGACAGGTGTGTTTAACCATCTGGTTTTTCCCTACATTCTCTACCAGTTCAAGGAACGTGTTGTTTTGAAAATTGTTTTCCCACACAGTGTTTGGATTTTCATGGTGGTAGGGAGAACTCCTTGCCTGAACTGTTCATCTGGTCATAAGGCACAGTAAGTCTGAATTTTTCAGTCAGGATTTGGTTTAGGAACTCTGGGAAAAGGTTCTACAGCTGAGAGCCAGAATCACAGTCAGCCAACAGAAAGCTACTGGAATATTGGCTTTGTCTGTTCTAACCTTAAAACTCGCCCTGGGAATCAGAGATGGCAAATGACAGAGGAGCCTATGTTCCAGAGCAAGAGAAGGCAGCTGGTAGGATTGCAGCCTCCAAAACAAGTATCTGACATTTTGCATTGTAGTTGCTGGCAAACAAGTTAAACAGAAGGATTGCCCCATAGCAGATTTTTGCAAATACCATTTGAGGCTGGTCGCTGCTTCACTGCCCAAGAGTTGTAAATCTTTTCCCTCCCTCTCTCCCCAGTTACAGCAAATGCTAGGCAGCAATGGTTTGTAAACAAAAAAACAAGTAACAGTAAGTTCTGATGTTGCTTTATACCTGCAGGTTTACTTTTGTCTGTAAAGATGTGGGGGGAAAAGTTGGAAAGTATTCTAGAGAGCAGTATGGTGCCTTCAGTCTTCACATTTATACACAACCCCATTTTGTCTGGGACCAAGTCTCAACAATAGTACCAAATTATGAAAGTCTCTTTTTCTAAAGAAAACTGTTGTCACCCATGCATTTTCTTGCTGTGAGTGTTTTGAAAAACACTGCAGATAGATGGAGTGTCTTTCCCATGATGGTTTCTGCTGTCATTCTGTAAGCTTATAAAGCAAAAAAATCTGGACAAAATCAGATTCTCTGACAGATCCAAGGCTTGCAAAACTATGCCACAGTAACAGTGCTCGGGGATTGTGTAAGTTGGGTGTTCCACAACAGCAGAGCCATTAGCTGGAGAAGTGACATCAAGAAAAGCCTAGTGGGACTGATCTGAAATAAGCTGACTACTGACACAAGTTTTGCAGTTTACTGCAATTTGCAACAGTCCATGCAACCAATAGAAGAACAAACAGTTGCAGTGTCCTCAAACATCAACAAAAGCAGCTCTTTGTTTTACAAGACAGTGGGTGAGAACACTTTGCAGGGCTGCTGGATTAAGTGCAAGAGCCAGTGAATTTCTACGTAATAGAGACATTTTAATTCCCAGTAAAATTCTAATACACTTAGCAAATAGATAAGAGGAATCAAGCTCTCAGACTCTGTATGGGACCCAAATGGGTTCGTCAACTCATCTCTGGTACTTTGACAACATTTGTTGTAGCTGAGAAGTCAGAGAAGTACAGAAATGGGAATCATTTGCATCACGTTCATAATTACCTCCAGATCTCAAAGAATAACAGAAAAAAGTAGTGACACTAAGTCATCTTCAGGGAGGTAGAGATCCTGTGACAAGTACCAATGAAGAGATACTGTTAGCAGCAGTGCTGTGGGCACCACCAGAGTGAGTGTCAGACTTCAGAGAACACAACTGGAATTATCTTTATGATGAATACTGGAGTCACATTTCCAGCTATTGCTCCAAACTTAAGTCCTTTAAGTCCTGTGAGGAGTGGCTGAGGGAGCTGGGGTTGTTTAGCCTGGAGAAAAGAAGGTTCAGGGACACTGTCACTCTCTACAACCACCTGAAGGCAAGGTGGAGGTATCAGTCTGTTCTCCCAGGCAATCTGCAACAGGATAAGAGGAAATGGCCTCAAGTTGCACCAGGGGAGGTTAGGGTTGGACACTGGGAGGAATTTCTTGACAGAAAGGGTTGTTAAACATTGGAATGGGCTGCCTATGGAAGTGGTGGAGTCATCATACCTGGAGGTGTTCAAGACATGACTGTATGTGGCACTTAGTGGTGTACTCTAGTTGACAAGGTGGTGCTTGGTAAAGGGTTGGATTCATTGATGCAGAAAGGGTTTTCCAGCCTAACTGACTCTGTGATTCTGTGAACTTGGTAAAGGATTTTGATGTCTAATTAGTGGAGGATTGCTCTAGTTTTTTTTTCTTACAATTCTGTCTGGGGGTAAGTACAACTGCAGCCAGGGCTTTGCTTTAACCACGGGACAGTTGATGTCTGTAAGTTTTTTAGTCAGTGTTGTTGAGGAGTCCCTCATATGCTATCACACATAACATGATATGAAAATGGCTTAATGCCAATGCTGAGAATTGTTATTACTGCAGCAGGAGTAACACCACTGAAACTTCACAAACTGAATAGAATTAGTGTTTTGAATAGAGTACCTTATAATGAAAGTTTTCATCTTCAAATTTTTCACCGTATATACTTTCTCCACCTGTTCCATTTTGGTTTGAGAAATCTCCACCCTGGACCATAAATTGCTTAATAACTGTAAAATAAAATAGTTATAAAATGTATCAGCAAGGCACAAAAGGCACCAGACAAAAAAAAAAAAACTGTTGTAAGATGAAGAGCAATCCTTGTCACCGGCATCTAAATGGGACCAAAATCCATCTTTTATTTACCAAGTATCCCTTAAGCACTCATTTTCAGTTATGTGGATATCACTTGATATTTAAACCTTTACCTGAAATTCATTTCAACCTGTTTACAACTCAGAGTAAACTAGTTTTGCAAAATTACAAGTAAATTTATAATTTACTACTGTCAATGCATGGTAAGAACACAAAGTCATTGGGAGGATCAAAAAGTAAACAACTGACCTTCAGTAAAGTTATTTCTTTAGCAAGTACTTGAAATATTATTTAATATTATTTCAAATACTCATGGTAGGCAACTTTAGTTACCAATAGGAAAACAGAGGATTTTGTAGAACTTACTTCTGTGGAAAGGACATCCTTTATAATGGAGAGGTTTTCCAGTGGTAGGCCCTGTTCCTTTTTCTCCTGTACATAACGCACGGAAATTCTCAGCAGTTTTAGGTACAACATCAGCAAATAATTCAAAGACAATACGTCCAACTGAAATGACAAGGAGAGAATAAGACATTTTTAAGTCTTGTCCTTGGCATGGCAATGCGTTGAGCATTATATGTCAAAAGAAATTAATGTTTCAAGCATTATTCTTATTCTTATTCTTATTCTTATTATTATTTAGATTACGATTCAATTTCCATTTTGGGATTGCTCCGTGGCAATTGCTGGCAGAGTTACATTGGGTTTTTAGCAAGGTCGTTTCCAACAATGAATTCCCCTGTCAAGAATAAGGTAGGGGGAATAAAGACAGATTCTGCCAAAACCTAATGAAAATGCCAAACACATTTTCTGCCACAAAAAACTGTGTGGGAAATCATGCACACATATATTAAAGCCAAATTATGTGCACACTTATTTTATGTCAATTTTAATATATGTGTAGTTTGTTCAATCAAAAGTAGATACATTATAAAAAGACTGTTTTGTGGAGACTTTTAATCCATAAAAAAGCTTAAGCCAAACACACACCTTATTCCTCACTCTCTTAAACCTGAATTTTACTAAACACAGTGGTACTTAATATGCATATGAATAATGGCTATTTACAGTTAGAGACACCACAAGCAATCGTTAAATCCATAGCTGTACATGTTTTAACTGAAGGAAATTAAACCTGAGTAGCTAACAGATCCTGTAATAGCCGATAAATGGATTCTGTGCGGAATTGTCATTCCTTCACAAACTGGCTTCTCACAGAGCTATTTCTCACTCCTAGCAGCCACCATCAGTTGACGCTCCTGTTTTCTCATCAGCCTCACAGTCAATTAATTAACATAACTTCACTCTACCGGAAGCTAAATGTAAATATATTGATTCTAATTAATACAGGAATGAAAACAAATTAGACAACTGAAAGTCAATAAAAGGCAAATCATCTCATAGACTTTCTTCTTTTATTCTTCTGAGTAACAGAATGAATAAATGAAAGGCAATATCCTGACAAGATTTAGGCAGCCTCTATCTTTATCCATGTAAATTTTTTAAACCTACGCTTTCAAGCAGTACCCCAGCTAACCTGCTGTTGTTTCCTGATTTCCATTTTGACCGTTTGCCCAGATTTTGGAATGACCTCTGGCAGCGCTGCCGAGAGAACCAGGGCTGCCAGCTCCCTGAGCTTTCACCCCCACAGCCCCCCACTGCCGGGCCGGCCACGGCGGGGCCCAGGGCTGGCAGCCGGGGGTCGGGGGGCGGCTCCGAGCGAAGCAGCGCTCGGCACAGCGCAGCACGTGGAAGGCGGCGCGGGAGCGGCCGCACACGTGGGCAGCTCCGGGAGCCGGGGATGGGCAGGGGCGGCTGCCGTGGGAACGCACGGCTCGGGGTCAGCAGCGGAGGGGCTGCCCCGATCCCCGGCATCACCCCCGGCCGGGCGCCTGTGCTGCCATGTTGCCTTTCTCTCCATGCTCCTCGGGCCTGTTCGCTCTGGCGGGGGAGGCCCGTTCGCGATGGGGCCCTCCTCCTCCTCCCGCTGTGCGCTCGCAGCCCGCGGGGGCAGCGCCCGGCCCGGCCCGGGGTCCCCCCATGTCCTGAACGCTGCGGCCCGGCCCGGTCCGGAGCCGCTTCTGCAGCCCGGCCCGGGCCCCGCACGGTCCGCACAGCGCGCCCCGGCCCGGGGGGCTCGCCCGGGTCCCATCGCGCCCCCTCCCCACCTCGCTCGCCCCCGATGTCCACATCGAAGAAGGCGCGGGGGTTGCTGGCCTTGCTGGGCCGGGCGACAGGGGACGGGTGCGCCATGCCGCAGCTGCCCGCTGGCGCGGTGGCTCCGCCCGCTCGGCCGCCCGCGATCCCGGCCGCCCGCGGGTCGGGGCCGCCCGGCGCTCCTCCCACCGGCGGGGGCGGGCGGCCGGTCCCCCCAGAGCCAGGAACGCGCAGATGGCTGCGGCCTGCTGCTGAGCGACCTTAAGTGACTCGGAGATAATCCGCAGAGAAGGAGCATTTCTTCCTCGAGGTTATACACACGCACAAAGCTTGGAAAGATGGGGAAGGAGAGAGGATTTAGGTTTTGGCCTGGGTTTATGTTTCATGAGAGAAATGGCAGGCTCTGTGAAAAGGGGTGATCTATGGTAAAACGGGCAAATTGTCAAAATCATCCCAAAGGATGGAAATCACAGATAGTTGCTCCAAGGCAAACAATCTCTTTCAGAGATGTGCGTTGACCAAGGGACGTGAGTACTTGGTTGGGGCTCCTCAAGGTGTAGGATTCCCAAGGTGAATGGTTCAACACAGCTGCACCCTATACTCAATGGCACCATGGAGGCAAGGTACATGTGGCAAAAATAGAAGGGGCAGAAGAGTGCTGGGGTCTGACTCCAGCAAACTTACAGTCCTTCTGGGAATGCTGCTGATCAAAATGAGCCTCTTTACTTCTTGGACTCCTCTAATTCATCCCAGAAACCTTTACATTAATTATTTGATTCATTGTGCCCTCCAAAGGCTTCCTCTTCTAAGTCATCTCTATATGTTTGGACTTGAGCTTCATCAAGCTGGTTTTCATCTCTCTCAGTATGTTCTCAATATTAGATGTGTCAGAGGGCAGTTGTAATTCCCAGATTGAAAGAAACTATAAAGTAGCATTGATATGAATAACTGCAGTCCATATACTGCATTGTAATCATTCCCACACATCAGCACAGATGTTGGGTAGGAGAGGTGATCGGCACGGAGTGCTGTTACACATTGCATCTGGGAACCCTTAACAGAAAGAAAAGACATCTGCTATCATCTGGGAACACTTAGTGAGAAATCAGTGGAACCACACTAAGGCATTTCTCTCTCTGAGCCAGGTCATGCAGCTGTGTCAGGGATTTCGCATGCTCCACAATGTCAGAGGCCACCAAAGCTTTGAGTCATCTGTAATTCACGAGGTATTTGGCCACAGTCACTGGCTGAGATATTTTTATCATTACGCTTAGCATAGATGAGGTGCAGTGGCGTAGGAGAAGTGGTCTCACACCAGCAATGGGCACTTGCCACCCAGAAAGCCAACCATATCCTGGACTACGTTAAAAGCAGCGTGGGCAGCAGGGCAAGGGAGACTGTTCTGCCCTTCTACTCTGCCCTTGTGAGACCCCACCTGCAGTGCTGCATCCAGCTCTTCCTCCTGCGCAGGAAGGACATGGACCTGTTAGAGCGAGTCCAGAGGAGGGACACCAAGATCATGTAAGGGATGGAGGGATGATTACAGGACCTCTTCTGTGAGGAAAGGGTGAGAGAGCTGGGATTGTTCAGCCTGTAAAAGAGAAGGCTCTGGGGGAGAACTTAATTCAGCCTTTCAGTACTTCAGGGGGCCTATAAGAGCCACAGGGACAAACTTTTTAGTAGGGCCTGTTGTGATACAAGGGGTAATGGTTTTAAATAGAGGAAGAGTCAATTTGGATTGGATAAAAGAAAGAAGGTTGTTCCAAAGAGGGTGGTGAAACACTGGAACAGGTTGCCCCGAGAGGTGGCAGAGGCATCATCACTGGAAACATCCAAGGCCAGGTTGGACAGGGGTGTGCACTACCTGATCTAGTTGAAGATGTCCCTGTTCATTGCAGGGGAGTTGGACTAGAAGACCTTTAAAAGTCCCTCCCAACCCAAAATATTCTATGATCTCAGTTAGTCAGTTGCTAGCCAAGTGAGTACAGTCTAGAAGAGATTTCTTTAGCAGACATCAGAGTAAAGTGTGTGTTGTTGGTGTGTGTCCCCCGCAAGAGCTGTTGGCAGCTTCCTCTCAGGAAGAAGCAGTGATTCATTCTTCCAGGAGTAGACTTACTCAGTCCCTGCAGCTTTTTTTTCACTGGTGAAGTTGGAATAGTCTAGATTCTAGATGAGTAATTCTTTTTACACTAGTTGCTTGAAAGTCCTTATGTGCAAGGTACTTTAGCGGTACAAAGAAAGAGGCATCTCCGTGATAATTTGGAGATGTGAGTTGAACAAGAGAGAAATCAAGTGATTTTCTCAGTGTCAGTAGGAGATTCTGGAAAATATGTGAGCTGAATTAATATCTCCCAAGCACTGCAGCAGCATAATTAGTTTCATATTAATTTATAGTCATTGACAGATTGTAAAAAACAAGCATAATGTGACTTCTATCCAAAATTTACTGAGTGATTTCATGTTCGAATTAATATATTAAATTATACACGGAATTTATATACAAACAACATCTTACAAAGTAGGACTTACTTTATAAAGTCCTCTAAAATCTGTTTTCAAGCAGTAAAATCACCCCTGTGATCCTCTAATGCTTTGTGATCTTGTAATTTAGAAATATTTCCTATTACAAAAATACCTCTTATCTTTTGAAACTTCCAATAATTTATGTAGTAAATACCTGTAAAGCAGTACATTAAAAATACTCACTATAGCTGAATAACTTTCTGTTAGTTTTTAAAATCAGCTATTTATTTTTCCACACAGACAGCTTTGGCTACCCAGTAAAGTAGTTTGAGTATTATCAATAGATAAATGTGTTGTGAGTGCTAAAATCCTGAAGTAAATGGCTTCAAGTACATCATACTTGCTGGAGTATGACCCTCCAGCCTAATTAAACTCAAAGATCAGCCTGTTATAAAATCTTTCGTTTTACCTCTTCTTCCCTCCCTGACTAAATAAGCAATCATTGAGAAATGCATAGAAATGCATATAGCATTCTAAAACTGGTACTCTGATGGAATACACAATAAGCAAATTTATTTCATAATTATTCTAGCCTGTTAAATTGCATTCACGAAAGAATAAACTGCAAAATAAAGATTATTTATAGTTGCTGGAGATTGTGTTAAGATGGGCAAATATGTACACATGCAGACTAGGATTTTTTTTTTCTTTTTGTTTTTCTTGCTTTTTTTTCACCTTTAAATCTGTATTTAAATCTGTCTAGAAAACAGAGGCTTAAATATGCTAATTCCACTGCAAAGTGAGTGCTTTGGCTCAGTGCATGACTGCATTGTCTAAGGATATTAAAAGCCATTTTGCTTTGTACAGAAATAATCGTATGTGGGGTTTTCATTGGACTGAATTGCAGCTCCAGAATATGGTGCAGTACTGATGGGATCCATCTGACAGGCAATTGAAACACATACCTCATCAGCTTTTCAGAACAGCTATCAAGAAGCTCCCAACATGCAAACATTCTTGGAAAGGATGCTTTCACTGCTTGCTGTGAAATAGAGCAGCCACTCAGCCTTCCCTGTGCCGTGTGACACACAGGGTGCATCATGTGCTGTTCCCATGTGACCTGGCACATCAAGCATGTCACCTCCAGGAGAGACACACGAGACAGGAAAAATAAATCTGTTTTTTCACCATCAGGTTTATTGTTACCCATCTGCACCAAGTCTTTTTCTGCAGAAAATTGAAAAAAGAGGTCCCAGATTAAACTCACACTGAGCAGTTATTAACTCTGTGCAGATTCCTCTAAGCTGAATTAAAATGCAATGTTAAACAATGAAAGAACCACATGTTCTTGTCTGAGGATGTTTTAAAAAGAAAATGTTCTACACAGAGCTGACATGACAGAAACTGAAAATAAAGTCATGCATTTACTTGTCACTGCCTTTCAGATGCGCTGATCCCTGAAGAAATGGTTAAGAACCACGTGAGAATAAGCAGACTTTTTGGCTATGTATTTTAGGTCTGCTTAAAATGTGCTTTAGAGGCAACTACTCCGTAGTATTTAGGACCTCAGGATGTGAGGAGGCACAGAAGAGAGTGCCTGTGACTTCTGATAACAGTAGAAGTCATGACTTGCAAGGAGAGGCCCAAAGTGTCAGCTAGCAGCTGGTCACTGCTGCAACACTGCTACTGCAGGATGTCAGTTTTGTTGCTAAATTCCTGCCCTCAGTTTTGATACAAATTATGTTCTGATATTAATGCAATTTCATGTAAATGCATGTTTATCACAGTTACCACCAAATGGTATTGAAATATCAATTATGATGTCTGCAGTCTTTCTTGTGTAGGAAATGTTTTTGGTCTGCACCTAATGTGGGTAGGATGGAGTCCAAGGTGAACTGTATCTGCATGGACTTAAAGACAAGAGTGCAACCAGCAAATAGGAAGGCCCATGGCGGATTTCACCATTGAAAATCTGGGACATGAGGATTTCCAGCTAGACTTTGGATGGAGTCCTGGGCAGGAGACTCACAAATACAATCTACCAATGCTAAGAACTTTGTTGAGAAGTGGAACCAAATCAGGTTCCAAACATGTGTTCGAGCATTCACAGGTATGTACATTTTCAGGCTCTTCTGGAGGAAAAAGTAGTGTACCCTTGCTTTAGGAAATTTGACAAGATACATATGTACAGTAGTGATTTCAGAGGACTGTAAATACCTATTACCTTCACACAATCCAATTCTTTCCATATTACTTGATATTTATATTGTGATGATTAAAAGAAGACATTCCTCATCTGGCCATTCTCTTTGCCTAACACCAAAGACTATTGAAAGTTAAATGTTTCATTACATACATCAATATTTCCCAGTAATGTTGAAACAATTAAATTAATATTTCCCTCCAAACTGTCTTTGGTTTTTAACTGACTGTGTGTTCCATGTAAAAAGACAGTGAAACTGCTTATCTGTATTATGGCAGCACCTTTGTGGCTCTGCTCAGGGGCTGAGGAAAGTTGCTGCAGCAACAGCTCAAGTTATGTAATGCTTCAATGAAGGATGAGTAAGCTGGTTTGCAGGGGGCTGCAATCCCAAGCTTTCCTTTTTCAGTTTTTGTCTCTGCTTGTGAAGTGAAATACATTTTACAATAGGTTTTTAAATCGTCTGTGGAGAGTAATTTAGATTTAATGTGCTAAATAGTAATAATATGGAAAGAGAATAATTCTAGGTATTTCTTAATATCCCATTTTACTTCGCATGTTTGAATTGGCATTAAAAACTGGATTTTATTTATTTTACAGAATCAAAAATGTTGCTGATGCATTGCAAAGTATAGCAAGACTTATCTGTGTTCACGTAACCTAAACAGCATGAATTACCATACTAAGCAGTAAATCATTAACAAACATCTTGGATAAACAAACTTTTTGTTAAATCTTCAGAGTTTACCTTTTCTGGCCTCTGGCTTCTCTTTGCCTCTAGTTCTGACAGAGGTTTAGGAGCATTTTGGATTTGTGCATTCAGGACTGAGCAGAGTGGAAGGAAAGCATCCATAAAGGAACTCAACATTTCGTCCCGATATAAGTGATGGGGAGGCAAAGTGTGACTTAGGAGACTTGGCTTTTAATCCTGCCTGTCCTGGCTATCAAACCTGGATACATTTTCAGGAGAGAATCTACAGAGAGATTTATGCACTATGAAACACTGGTATGCTTTTCCAAGCATTCAGCTATCCCAGTATTTGATTTTTATGTATTGACAGTTTTCTAACAAAGTCCAATCTATTTCTGCATTGAGAATCTGGCTCCTTTTCTGACTGAAGTTTAAACAATTAAATTGTCTTTCTCTGCACATAAAGAGTCTGACCCTCAGGCAGAAAATGCCATTTTTATTCCCTATATTTCCTAGGAGAGTGAGGGCTGTAGACACACTATCTTGCTGTAAATGATCTTTGCTTGACAGCTGATATGGCTTTTTATCTTTACATCTGCTCATATTTTGCACTCTGGGGTTAGTGAAAAATCAATCACTGCATTTACTTTGCCAGGTGTTCTTTATAGCCAAACTCTGTTTGGGGTGTGACAGTGCGTACTGATTGTGAAAATGATTTTGTAGTCCTTTGCTCATTCTGCTGTTTTCCCTGTTTTAATTTTTTTTTTTTTTCAGAAATAGCCTTCAGAACACAAGTGTCTTAAAGTGTTGTTGTCCATTTCAGTAGTGATAGTCACACACATTAACAGAACACACTGAGAACTAATTTTGCACTGAGCATCAGCCAACATGTAGGGTGCATTTACACTGCTATTTGTGAAGCCAGTATCCCAATTGTCTTCACCGACTTTGTCTTGCTTCACATTTTGGAGTGGCATCTGGGCATACAAAGTGGATTATTTTCAGATGAAACTAAACCAGATATTTTTCAGAAACACATTCAGTGTTCTCTCCAACCACTGACATGCATTCTGCTGACAGGACCAGACTGCAACCAGTCCAAAATAAAACCCTGTAAAATGTTTGTGTTGTGGACATTGGGAGACAACTGGTTGTCAGCTTCTCATTCCACCCCCACTGCTCAGCACTCCTTGCTAACACTGATGGACCATAGAGTGGCAGCCAAGGTGTTTACGACTTTTAAGTTTGTCAGGACTGTTCTTTGAGAAATGCAGCCCAGTGATTATTTCTGGAGCTGGATGCCTAGATTCTCATTTGTGTTGATTACTGTGTCCACTATGATGTCTTTCATCTTGTCCAGTCACACCCTGCTATTCACTTCCCTTTCTGTGTGCTGTCATCATTGTACCCTCTCTCTTCTGTCCTTCAGCTTTCGTCGAGTGGGTTGACTCTGATGACTGGGGCCATTTGGTGGTTATGGTGGAAATAAAGAATCAAAAGTGGTAACAACATCCAAGCTGAAAGATTTACATTGGATATTCAGTCTCACAGATGAAGTGGTCAAAGCCCTTCTGAGAATGGATCTCTATACAGGATCAGTTGAGCATTACAAGATTCAATCGGGTGTTATCAAGGGTTCAGCTGATCAGATTATCAGGCCACTAGAGAGTCACCTCTTATTTTAAAGAGAAATCAGCTTCTCCAGACAGTGAAAGGCTGACTCCAAAATACATCCACCACCTCTCCTACCACTACTGGATGTTGAGTTTGCAGACAAACAATATTGTAACGATTCTTTACAACTATTATAATAACCACCATTCTCCATGTCTCATCTTCCAGTTTCCTAAAAAGAGCAGGAAGTTATTGTGATTCTGCCTTTCTTGGGGTTTTTGGGGTGATTTCTGTGCTTGTTTTTTGCACCACAGTATGCAGTGACTTAGCTGGTTGAAAAGGAGCATTTTGAGTCATGTTGTCTTGGTGGGTGCATCGAGGTGTTGTCCTGCTGCTGGGCAAAACCACACAAAGAATCCTTTCCCTCAAATTAAACAAACATAAAGCTCCAAATGATACCTAAATACTGTAGCCTTATCTAATTATTTGTGAAAGGAATAGATATGTTAAATAGAAATGAGTGAAAATAGGCACTATCCCAGCAGACCTACCTTCCTGCAAAAATATTGCTGCTTGCCTGGTCAAAGACTAAAGTAAAAGTTCAGATTCTCCAAAGGAATCACAGTACTTCTACAATTATATGTCAGGAATTTCTCCATTACAGATATTCTAGTCCTGACTCGGAAAAAAATCTGATGAAAACCTTCCTGGACCAGACAGACTGGTGCATGGAGCAAAACGAGGGATGTGAGCTTCCTGAAACCCAATGGATTTTTGTCAGTCTGTGGGTTTGGCTGATGTGAGGAAGATGGGAGGCCACTTGGACACCACATTCTGCTGTCAGCCCAAACAGGTAAGCAGCCCTTTCTGATGCAGGCAATGCTTTGTTTGTTCTTGCTTCACTGCACAAATACATTGTTGTAAATCACAAACACATGATTTACATGTGTGCACACGTAGGGCACACATACGTATGCAAACACAGTTCTATATATAGAGACATGTATTGTAAAAGACACATTATCTGTGTGTGGATGTGGATGAAAAACTCAAGCTGGCAATGCGTGCTTGCAGCCCAGAAAGCTGACCAAATCCTGGGCTACATCAAAAGCAGTGTGGCCAGCAGGTCAAGGGAGGTGAATTTCCCCCTCTGCTCTGCTCTTGTGAGACCACACCTGGAGAACGTCATGCAGTTCTGGTGTCCCAAGTATAAAGAGTTGGAACTGTTGGAGCAAGTCCAGAGGAGCGCCACAAGGTTAAGAGGACTGGAGCACCTCCCATTCAGAGACAGGCTGACAGAGCTGGGGCTGTTCAGCCTGGAGATGAGAAGGTTGTGTGGAGACCTCATAGCAACCTTCCAGCATCTGAAGGGGGCCTACTGGGAAGCCAGAGAGGGACTCTTCATCAGGAACTGTAGGGATGGGACTAGGGGTAATGGGTTCAAACTGAAACAGGGGAAATCTAGGTTAGATATTAGGAAGAAATTATTTACTGTGAGGGTGTTGAGGAGCTGGAAGAGGTTGTTCAGGGAGGTTGTGGATGCCCCAACCCTGGAGATATTCAAAGCCAGGTTGGATAAGACCCTGGTAAACCTGGCCTAGTGGGAGGTGTCCCTGCCCATGGCAGTGCAGTTTGTGACTAGATTGCCTTTAAGGCACTTTCCAGCCCCTTGGCACGGATTCTCCGGTTCGCTGTACCCGCGCACGGCGCTCACCGCGGACGCCTCATGCCGGCGCACCCCGCACACGCGGCACGGCACAGCGCGGCCGCGCCCTGTCCCTTTAAGGGCCGCCCTCGCCCCTGACCACGTGCTGGGGGCGGGGCGGGGGCGCCGCGCAGCCAATGGGGACCGCCCGAGGGGCGCGGCGCCACTGCGGCCGCGTCCCCATCTCCCGTCTGCCGGCGGAGCTCTGCCTTCCCCTGCCCTGTGCGCACCGTGCCCCGCGCTCCGCGCACCCTGCCCCGTGCACGGCCGGTGTCAGCGCCGCCAGCGCTCGGCCCCTCGGTCAGGTGACGGGCGGCCGCCGG